>JAPFRF010000019.1:8045305-8130305 GCA_029282475.1 Phrynocephalus forsythii
GCTTAGAAATGTTTTCCCGCCAGCTCCAGAGTTTGGAGACAATTAAGTGCGACCCCGCCCACTTTAGCGCGACCCAGCGCATTTTCTTGTACCTGCTTTTTGATGGTGAAAAATTTTTGATGCGGATAAGAGTGCCGGGCTCTCCTGGCTTGTTTGTTGTATTTTTGCCTCCCGCCCCTTTAAGATCTCCTTGAGACGGAACCAGGAAGTAACGGGGCTCATGGCAAGTTCGACCGGCACCGGCAGGTTAGTAAAGGCTTATTTTGTCCTTTTTCCCCTCCCCCTCACGCCGACAGGAGCAGGAAGTGCTGAGGGGTGGGGACGAAGGAACAGAAACGAACCCCCAAGATCTCTGGTCCGAATTTAAGGGACCAGCGGATCTTAGGGATCGTGTGAAAAGGCCCTAAGTCCAACCCCTCGCTCAAGGCCAGAAATACAAATCAAAGTGTAACTGGCTGCCCAGTTGACTCAGGCATGCTAGTGCTCACCATCTCTAGAAGTCATTGGTTCCACTCTTGTGCTGGTATCCTACCTCCCCTCTGGCATCCTTTGGCAAGGCTAAACATGCCCAGTTCCCTCGGTCTTTCCCCCGAGGCCTTGGCTTCCAGGCCCCTGAGCATCCCCGGCTGCCCTCCTCTGAACCTGTTCCCGTTTGCCTGCATCCTTCTTCGAATGCTGTCTGTAGAACTGGGGGGGGGAGAGATGTGTGTAGGGGAGGTGCACGGGACTGCAGGCGAGGCCTAACCCAGTGCTAAATTACCTTCAAGAAAGGGCGCTGCAGGGAGTAGAGCTTTTCATCGTAGAGGAAAGCGATGATCAGGTTGGCCACCGCCCGGGTTTCCGACATGTTCTGGAGGTTGAGGGTGAGCTTGAAGGCGGGGCCCATGCCCTGGACCTGGGGCAGGGAGAGACCACGCTGAGGGGGGTGGGGTGGGATGGGGGGGGTCACAGGGACAGGCAGGGAGGAGAAGCGTGTGCCCGGGAGAGCTTCCTTGGTCCTTGAGGGCCTACTTTGAAGGGGCTGCATTTGAAGGAGGGGATGCTGCCCCTGCTCACACGCCAAGGCTTCCTCCTCCGGCGTTCCTCTTTAGCACGGCTGTTTCTCTCCCCCTTCCTCACACCGGTTTTCTACGCACGCATCTACCTCGCCACTTCTCCGGGTTTGCGCTCTCAGCCCCCGGCATGGTGGGCCATCCCTCCGAGGTGGCTCCCACCAGGACAGAAACAAACGGAGCCCCTTCTTTGTCCCAGAAAGGGATGACTGCCCCCCCACACCCCCAATTTATCTTTCAGGGTGTTTGAAGGACTTAAACATTGTGGTCGGGAGTCCACGCAAGCTGGCGGAAACATGCATCCCATCAGCACTGGAAAACTGCAAGGTAGCAGCCTCGCAGGAGGAGGTGGGAACCGGTGCAGGTGTGTTGAAGAACATCCTGTATCCTAAACACTCCATCGACGAGACACGCAGAATTGGCTGCAAATCATAGTTATGGAGATCATTTTGGTTCCTGCCCAACTTCCGCTGTCTTTTCTAGGGTCCGTCATCATTTTAAGAAATACTGTTTGACCTCAAACTCATGCAGAAAAAAAAAGACTAATGCACACTGTTTATACACCACCCCATAGCACTTAAAGCACTCTCTGAGTGGTTTACAAGGAATTATGCAGACAATACGTTGCCCCGCCCCCACCCCCGCCAGCAAGCTGGGTACTCATTTTTACTGACTTCCAAAGGATGGAAGGCTGAGTGAACTTTGTGACAGCTACCTGGAATCAAACCCAGGTCGTGAGCACAGTTTTGGCTGCAGTACAACAGCTTTAACCACTGAGCCACGAGATTCAGTAGGTGGATAAACATCCTTAATACACACTAACACTGACGTGCAAACCCTTCCCATTTATTTAGAAGGCTGAGCAGATATATTCTACCTTTCAGCTGTGAGAATCTGTGATTTCCCTTATCTACAGCCTGAAAATCTCAAAACTATTAAAAGAAAAAAAAACCCAGAAATTAATATTTCTATAATGTAGTTACCAGAAGTGGCCCTTAGAGGGAGCCAGATATGCTATGTAGAGTGCTGGTATTATACTGTAATAGTGTTTTCAGCATCTGTGGGGGCCCTGGAACAGATCCGCCATACATACCGTATCTTCAACTATCCCCTCCCCATCTCCCGCCCATCCTTCTTCCTCACCACGGCGTTCATCTTGAGCGGCTCCTGCAGCGACTCTGAGATGGGTGCCATGCTGCACTCCAGCGCCCGGACGTAGGCGCGGGCTGCCATGAGGTGTACGCGGCTCAGGTCGGTCTGGAACACCCGGTGCATGGCTAGCAAAGAGGGAAGGCAGTCAAATGGGAGGGGAGAGGTGGGTGAGAGTCAGGAAGTTCTCTACCCACCCCACCAAAGCACCCTCTGGTCACAGCTACCGTGTTTCCCCGAAAATAAGGGCCTTTTTACACGACCCCTAAGATCTGCTGGCCACTTAAATTCGGACCAGAGATCTTAGGGGTTCCTCGCTCTTCCTCTGTCCCCACCCCCCTCCGCACTTCCTGGTTGCTGGCTGCCTGAGGGAGGGAGAAGAAAGAAAGAAAAGACTGCCGGTTTACCTCCGTTTTGTTCCCGGCAGCATTCAGATCTCTTAAAGGGGCAGGGTGCAAAAAAAGAACAAACGGAAGCCAGGAGAGCCCCGCACTCACTATCCTTACACCGGATCAAATATTTGTCACCATCAAAGACCAGGTACAAGAAAACTGCTGTTTGGTCGCGCTAAAGTGGGCGGGGTCGCACTTAATTGTCTGCAAAGTCCGGAGCTGGTGGGTAAACATTTTTAAGGTCCGGACCTTGCAGCCATTTGCGGCGGAGCTTAGGGGTCGTGTATAAACGCCCTAAGACAGTGTCTTATATTAATTTTTGCTCCCAAAGATGTGCTAGGTCTTATTTTCAGGGGATGTCTTATTTTATCCATGAAGAAGAATACGGTACATATTTATTGTTATCTTTATTATTGGGGAGGCCTTATTTTCGGGGGCTGCCTTATATTTCAGCAAGAGGCAAAACTGTAAGTAGGTCTTATTTTCGGGGGATGTCTTATTTTGGGGGAAACAGGGTAGGAGAGGGGTAGGCAACCAGGATAGGTTCCTGGTTTTCGTTCCCAGCATCCCCTTGCAGGCATCCCTTGACTAGGAGTTTGTCTGGCCAGGAATCTCTGGACTTTGTGGTGCTGGGGTGGACAGGCTGGATGCCAGCGTGCACCCAGGAGCACCCTAGTCCTAATCCTAATCCTAATCCTAACCCTCTCCCACCACTAACAACTCAGCCAGGGCTCACCCAGGGCGCATTCCCTCTCCCGCAGTGTCTGGTCCACATACAGCTTTGTTTTCTTGGGAACATTGAGTTTGATGCTCTGGGCCACGGGGGCTCCGACCACGGCGTCCTCCTTGTGGAAGGTGGCCGTGCGTTTCAAGATCTTGATGATTAGGCCCCCGCCTAGGCAGAAGCAGGGGGAGGGCAGGAGGAGGAGGAGGAGGAGGAGACACAAGGACGGGAGGAAGGACCAGGTGGGGCAGTTGAAACAGCACGTGCCTAACCCTTAAGTGTCCAACCTTACCCTTGGGCGGATAACGTTGGTAGGGACCCCTAAGGGCCAGGCGCTTGATCGTATCTCTTTCGTTTTAAAAAGAGAGTCGAGGCTCAGGTGGGAGGGAGGTATATGAGCCCAGCCAGGTTAAAAAAAAAAACTACTATGGCTCAAGAAGGCCGAAGAAATGACCATTCTTCCACAAATGGATCTTCCAGCAAAAATGACTGGTTACAATGTACTCTTAGCACCTGATGCCTCAAGGATGATCTCCATGATGGAGATGTGTGTCATCTCCAGTCCAGGCTTAAAACCAGGGCCCTTCAAGGGCCAGATGCAGGGGTGTGGTATCAGGAGACAGAGATCTAGTCTTGTGCGCTCCCAGACGCATCTGGTGGGGCCACTGTGAGATACAGGAAGCTGGACCAGATGGGCCTTTGGCCTGATCCAGCACAGCTCTTCTTATGTTCTTATGAGGGCAGTAGGGTGTGTGGCTCCTGACATTAAAGTGTAGTCTTTTAGTTATCAACTTCACATGAAACCTCCAGGATTAGGGGCAGTATACCTCTGAATACTCCAGCTAGGATCCGGCAGAGATGTCAGGGAGATAGAAAACTGGACTCATCAGTCCGGCTTCACAAGCAGCTTCTCCTGTTCTTACCTTTGGTTGTCATGATGAGGGTGTTATCTTCCCGGCCGTATCGGCCGAAGCAGATACCGCTGACGACATCCTGCCCGCGGGAGGGAGAGAGAAAAGGATCTGGGCGTTATTAGGTCAGATCTCCAAGTGATCCAGGTCTCCCGAGATCTTGAAGGCTCAAATTCTTTTTCTTATTGGTAAAAATTGTATTCAACCAGGAGAAAAGTCTCTCTCAATAGATATGTGCTTAAGGTCCTTCAAATATGGAGGTCAACTTTTCATTTTGCTTACAGCTAATATTGGCTTAAATAGTGGTTCTCCCAGATGTTCCCGGACTGCAACTCCCAGAAGTCTTTGTCACTCGCTGAGCTGGCCAGGATTTCTGGGAGTTGCAGTCCAGGAACATCTGGGAACCCCCACAGGTTGAGAACCACTGGTCTTAAAGGTTGAGCTTTAAATGGCAACGACTGTTTATTTTTTAAATTGCCACTTTGTTACTGCTGGCTATGTGCTGACTGTTTCTTTCTTAACCTTTCTGTCTCCCTTCTGTCAAAGGAGTGTGTGTGTGCAGTTTTGGTACCCCCTGATTGAAAGTAAATCAGATGCCGGTTTACATCTGAAAATAAGTAGCCAGCCTACATCCTACCCTAGTCCTAGTATTTCACGTCAGGTTCTGGTTGGCGAACCTCTGGATTAGCTGTAGTAAAAACAAACACAACAGATCCCAGGGACATGATTGTCTGCTTAGATGCCCTCTCCGTGGGGAGTGGGAACGCGGCAAGACACCCTGTGCTCTGAGAAACATGCTTAACTATGTTAAAGAACGCCCCAGAGTTGGCCCGTTTAAATCAATGGGACTTACAGAGAAGTTGCCTGGCCAAATCCCCACACATTCAATGGGCTCACCCAAACGATATTTACCACACTGAACAACAGGATTATCAGATAAAGCCTGCTGCTTACGTACCACCCTACAGCGCAGGATAACGAGGGACTTGCAGGGAATAACAATATTTGCAGTATCCCTGTAACATTCTGGCTACTTTTCCTAGTTGTTGGGGTGTGGCTGAGTTTAGGGGAAGAAGGGGAGGGCGAGGAGGAGGTCTGCGATGGTCGAAGCACTCGGCCATGGCACCCCCTGTGCTCTGCGATGGGTGCTGAGGGGGGGACCGGTTGGAGGGCAACGGAGGGCGTTTTGCACCAGGGACTGGCACCATACCGCCTGTAGCACCAATCATTCTCTTTCCAAGATCAGATGGGAGCAAAGCACCCCTCGTGGCCCCCATCCAGTCCCCCTTGATTCTCCTGGCAAACTCCCTGACCTCGATAGGAAATGTAAG
This sequence comes from Phrynocephalus forsythii, assembly GCA_029282475.1. Classification (NCBI taxonomy): domain Eukaryota; kingdom Metazoa; phylum Chordata; class Lepidosauria; order Squamata; family Agamidae; genus Phrynocephalus; species Phrynocephalus forsythii. The sequence continues at coordinate 8,050,865 of JAPFRF010000019.1, forward strand.
ACTCTTATGTGCTCTCTTCTCACCTGGGTCTGGATGACATTCACCAGGTTCTTGTCCCGGTACACGTGCACCTCCATGTTCGCCAAAGCCACCATCACCGCCTGGACGCTCTGGAACTTCTCCTCCAGAAGACCCACGGTGATGGGTGTGGCTGGCAGGGGAACCACCCAGAGCTTCTTTCCCTGCTGGGGGGGGGGGAAGAGGTGTGTGTGTGTGTGTGTGTATGTCATGGAACAGGAAATGCTCGGCCACCCTGGCCTGACCTGACCTGCTACCCCCCACGGGATTACTCAGCAATGACGGTCCCCCCCAACCACCACAGTTGCCTTGGCTGGCTCTGATGGTTTCTTCTGTTCATCTGTTAACTGAGTATTATTTTATAGCTGCATTATTTCATTATGGTATTGCTATCTTTTTTTTTTATTTCACCACTATCTTCACTGTCTGGAATAGTGCCATAATGAGGTGATACAGAAATTAAATGAGATAGATAGATAGATAGATAGATAGATAGATAGATAGATAGATAGATAGATAGATAGATAGATAGATAGATAGATAGATAGATAGATAGATGCTAAATTAGGCATAGTAGCAGTGCCATCTGCTGGCAGTTAAAACAGCAATGTCTGCAATATATTTCAGGATACAGTATTTCAGCTCTGCTCAGTTAACAGTGATATGTTTCCGATTTATACAACAGAGCCTAGATCTTGAGTCCCAGGTGAAACCCGGGGGTGGGTGGGTATTTCCTTTGCAAGCGCCAAGCAGCTGGCATGCAAGCAAACTCCTGAGCCCCCCAGCCTTGGACCCAGGAAGTCACCCTCCAGCCTGGATCAGTCCCCCTCCCCCGCCTCCTTTGCCCTTGCCTTCTGAGTGTAGCTTTGCAACGTATCATCCGAACAGGCCGCCACAATGTTCTTTTGCACCCGAACCAAACCCACCGCTGGAGCGGTCAGCTCAATGCTATATTTCGGCCGCTTGGATTCCCTGCGCAGGAAAGAAAAAAAAAAAGGGGGGAAACGGTGAGTCAGGATCGGGACCAGGGAGGCGGCTGGTTTGGGGCCGTTTGTTAAGAGATGGCCACTGGCCGTTCTCGGCGCAGGTTTGAGCTACAACTCCCACCGTCCTCTGGCAAGAGCTGGGGGCTGATGGGAGGAGGTGAAGTCCAACACCTGAAAGGCCCGTGTCTCTTGGCCAGGCATTTCAGACCCACGGTCTCGCTCACCCCTTCAACCTGAAGCCACCTGGCTGCTGAGGGACTCCACGGACCCCTGATTCCTGCCTCCCCGCCTCCTGCAGGCGCCAAAAGCAGCATCCAGCACCAGGCCCAAGTAGCCAGAGGTGAGGCGAGGATGCGGCTCAGAGCTATAATTGCACTAAATAATGAACTCAAGAACCACCAGCAGTGAGCACGTGGACAGGATTACCTAGCCTGTTGTGTAGATGCTTGTGTTTTTAAGGGTGGGTGGGTTGGTGGGTGGGGGAGTGTTCGGGGATTTTTATGTGTGTGTGTTGAAGGGTTTTTTTTTAAAATGTGTGTGAGAGTGTTTGGAGATTTGTTTGTGTGTGTGTGTGTGTGTGTGTGTGTGTGTGTGTGTGTGTGTGTGTGTGTGTGTGTGTGTGTGTGTGTGTGTGTTGAATCTGGTCTCTGGGTGTCTGAATTTCGTTGTATGTGTATACTGTGTATATACACACAATGACAATAAAGTATTTTTAAAAAAGGCACCGAGCAGGAGAGCTGGAACCGTTTTCTCCCCTGGCATCCAAGGGACGCCGGCGGCAGCCTCCAGTCAGCAGCGACGGCTCGTCTCCTCCCTGCGCTGGCTCGTCGTGGTGAGGCTGGGAATCGAATTTTGGTTATCCATCCCATAACCGAGGCTGAGCAGGATCCTAGGTCGGCTTTTCCACTGCCCAAGCCCTGCGAAGGCCTGGTCCCTCGAGCTGACCTGAGCCCCTCTTCTGCTGCAGCCCCAGCCTGTGAGCTCTGTGTTCCCCCAGGCAGAGCCCCACCCCACCCCCGGCCTCCCTCACCTGCGGAGGATGTAGATGCACCCGTTGCGGCAGGCCGCCGTGAGTCGGTATTCCACGTCAAACTGGCCCGTCACGTCCAGGAAAGCTGGCACACTGGGCACCGTCATCTGAAGCGGGAAAGAAGAATGTGTTGAGATCAGGCTCTTAGGCACAAGGCTTCTTCATCATCAACTTCTTCTTCTTCTTCATCATCAACTTCTTCTTCTTCTTCTTCTTCTTCATCATCATCATCATCATCATCATCATCATCATCATCATCATCATCATCATCATCATCATCATCATCATCGAACTGCAGAGCTGGAAGGAGCCTGACGGATTAAACTCCCAACCTCTGACTCTGCTAGAGATGTCAAATTCCTGGACATTTTGAAGCCATGGAAGTCTTTCATTAAAGGCCCTTACGTTATTACGGTGGTAACCTTGTATAAAGGAATTCATTCGTTCCAAATGAAATTCTGTTAAGCAAATTTTCCTTTGTACAGATTTCCCATAGGAATGCATCGAAAATGGAGCAATCCCAGATCGCGACCATTTTTATGTAGTACGGATTCGCCCCATAGGCAATATGTTAAGCAAATTTCCCCAATCTCCAAAATTTTTTATGTTGTACAGATTTTATATTATACAAACTGTTTGTTATACGAGGGTGCACTGTATTTATCATTTTAAAGAAACATATTCCACAATCCATATTTTTTTCACCCACCCCTGGCTTTGGGGGTCTCTTCTGCTCTAATACCAACACGTACAGAGATCTGAGGTTCTTCTTTCGGCTTAGAATATACGGGAACGGGGAAATGTCAGAATGGCAGGACCTCACCTTTGTCAGGATGGTGAAAGCCTCGGGGTCTAAGATCAGGATTTCGGCGTTCTCTGTACCGATCACAAGGCAGCTGACTGCATCCTCGTCCACCATGTTCTTTTTCAGGGTGGCCATGCAGGTGATCACGGTCTGAAAAATGCAGGTGGGGTGGCAGCACGGATGAGCACCCGACAAAACGCCCCAAACCCCACCCGCTCCCCACCCACCGGTGGCCACAGAGGGAGTCACCTGGCGCTTGATGGGTTGCAGCTTATGCTGGTTTATAAAGGCTTCCATCTCCGTCTCTCTTCCGTCCAGAGTTAGGAACCTATCCGTTAGAAAAGGAAAGGGTGAGAACAGCGTGGGCTTCTGAATTTTCCGAGAGAAAGCGTTGGGGCCCATCAGCCAATGCTCTAAGCCAGGGTTTGGCACACTTGAAGGATACTTCTTTAAACAACGCAGAAAACCGAAGTCTACCAAACGACCAGAACGAGGCACGATATAAGTGCTGGGCCGAGGGAGTCAAGGATCTGCTTCACTCCCAGAATTTTGTCCCGGGGACTAGTGATAAATTTTGGTGGTTCTTAGGAAACTGCCACGCAAGGGATTAGTTCATTCAGTTTATTAGACAGATATAAGGACAGATATAAGAGTACAGAGTTTATAGCCAGTACAGAGTTATAGTCAGTACAGAGTTACAATAGACACACAAGACAGACAACACACAACCAAGGTATTAGTGGGAATTCCATCACTGCATGATCTGGGTCATAGACCCAAGACTCTGCCTCCTCTCTCCCAGAGTGGTCTCCTTTTTTATACCTTTCTGTAACCACAGCTTACGTATTTCGTGCGCATGTCATACATAATCATACCTGGTAAGTTATCATAATTCTTAGAAATGGCTTTAGTTCCCATTGCTTGCTGTTAACAAAATGGCGCTTTTGGTGCCATAAGATGGTGCCCACATATCTGTGTTGTCTTCGCTTCCCCGTTGGCTCTATCTCGGTTAACCACAAATATCTGCTACACTCTACAGGCTGGCATCTACGTTTTTTATCTACTTTGTGTTTATGCCAGCATGACCTAATACCCACAGTCGGGTTTAACACTTTATAATAGTTTTCGGCTTTATTCTCATATTTATTAATTCTATTAATTCTTATTAATTCTCATCACTAGTCAAAGCTCCGTGTAAATCGAGGCTTCGGAGACAACATTCTAAAACCGCCAAACAAAGCGGAACAAAGGTCCGTTAGAAGGAACCACGGCATGTCCTCCTTTCACGGATCAAGCCGGGAGAGAAACGTTTCCCTTTGTGGCATTAAGGACTCTTCTGAAACGACCAGGAGTCCCAAAATCCTGGTGAACCTACCCCGTCCTCGTCTCCCTGCCCGGCTCTAAGAAGGAAACATAAAACACAGGCACACCACCACCACCACCACCACCCCGTCACAAGCGAGACTGTCGGGATTGGGTCCGTGGGGATCTCTGCCATCGAACGCACCTCAAAGACTGCACCGATAAGGGTACTTCAGAGGTTTCCCTGTCGGAGGCAAAGATAAAGCAGGTCAGTCAAGGGCGTTGATACACGACCCCTAAGCTCCGCCGCAAAGGGCTGCAAGGTCCGGACCTTAAAAATGTTTACCCACCAGCTCCGGACTTTGCAGACAATTAAGTGTGACCCCGCCCACTTTAGCGTGACCAAACAGCAGTTTTCTTGTACCTGCTTTTTGGATGTGACAAAATTTTGATCCGGTGTAAGGATAGTGAGTGCGGGGCTCTCCTGGCTTCTGTTTGTTCTTTTTTTGCGCCCTGCCCCTTTAAGAGATTTGAATGCTGCCGGGAACAAAACGGAGGTAAACCGGCATTCTTTTCTTTCTTTTTTCTCCCTCCCTTGGGCAGCCAGAAACCAGGAAGTACGGAGGGGGGTGGGGACAGAGGAAGAGCGAGGAACCCCTAAGATCTCTGGTCTGAATTTAAGTGGCCAGCGGATCTTAGGGGTCGCGTAAAAGGGGGGGGAGCCTGCCTGAAGCAGCAGCAAGCTTCCGGAATTCCAGGCAGGAATTTTCCCAGCCCCCTCATTAAATGACATCTACTAAGACTCTTTGGGGTAGAAGTCACTTCCCAGAGTAGCAATTTTGTGGTATGGAAGTTTAATAAGGAATAGATAAAGACCTTTCTCTTCAGGGAAGCTTTCCCTGAATGATGGTCTACCATGTGTATTTATATGAACCTATGGGTTTGTGTTTATGACTACTTATGACTTTAATGCAACGTTTGTCTATTAATGCTATAATATATCTTCCAACGTCTCCGACTCTTCAAGTTGTGTTGTTGTTCGTTGGAAGATATAATATATATATATAAGCTCCCCTGCTGCTGTTTTCTTTTATTTTAGTTATATTGATATGCCGGTTTATCTGTCTTGTTGTATTGTATTGTATTGTATTGTTGTATTCGCTGACTTGCTCAGCTGTGTTAGCCGCCCAGAGTTCCCCTTGGGAAGATGGGCGGGATATAAATCTAATAACAAAATAAAAAATAAATAAAAAATATGTCCCTCAATTCCTTGTTCTCAAATACTTGAACATGTCTTAATCATACTGGACTGTATATTATCCCTCATTACTGTAAGCCACCTTGGGTCCTTTTCCAAGGAGTAAGGCGGGGTAAAAATACTCTAAATAAATAAATAAATAAATAAATAAAATAACCAGGAAACAATGGAGTTACCCTTGTATAAAACTGGCACAGAGTGTGTACAGAGCTTAGGAATGTTTGGATTGGCGTTGTTGTTGCTGTTTTAACTAGAAGTCCCAGAATCCCCCAGCCAGCCAGGTCAATGGTGGCTGTAGCTGAAACAGGAACTTTCCCAAGCTGTAATAAGGAAAGCCGTGACAATTCCCCCGAAAAGGTGCCACTATGGATGCAATCCACTTGTTACCAGGAAGGTGTCTGAGCAAACCACCCAACCAACTTTTGTCTCTGGAGAGACAGGTGGCAAACGATGCCATCCGGGTATTTTTCAAGTGAGAGAAAGTAACATTTCCCATGGCTGTTTCTCATTTTCCTCAGGCATCGTGATGGCAGCAAGTTGGGAAAGGCTGAGACCGAGTGTGGAAGTCTCTCTAGATTAATTCGGGTGGTGGGTTCTCACATAGTTGGTCCTGCAGCCGGAATCAGAGGCAGGCAGCTGTGGCTCTCCAGATGTTTCGGAACTTCAACTCCCAGCATCCATCACTCTACTGGCTATGCCTTCTAGGGATGCTGGGAGGCCAAAACAACCACAAGAGGCTCCCAGGGTATTATTCTCTCTCTCTCTCTCTCTCTCTCTCTCTCTCTCTCTCTCTCTCTCACACACACACACACACACACACACACACACACACACACACACACACACACACTACACAGCCTCCTCTGTCATGCTGCTGTCTCAAGACAGGAGAGCTTTCTGGCTTTTGTATTCTCGAACGCTTTCATTTCTGATAGTTGTTGCGAGTTTTTCGGGTTGCTGGGCCATGTTCTGGAAGTTTTTCTTCCTGATGTTTTCGTCGGACTCTGTGGCCAGCCTCTTCAGAGGGCAAGGAGTTCAGGGAACTAGGAGAGCACCCGGAACACAGAGAGAACTCCTAGTTTCCTCACCCACTTGCCCTCTGAAGATGCCGGCCACAGAATCTGGCGAAATGTCAGGAAGAAATACTTCTAGAACACGGCCAAACAGCCTGAAAAACTCACAACAGCTTTCTGGCTGTTCATCCTTAAGGCTTCCACCTGTTTTATATCAGGATTCCCACCCTCGATTCATTGTCTACCTTCAGAAACAGCTCAAGGCAGACTTAGAAGGCACGGCCCTGGTCCCACCGGGCTCCTCACCGTATCCCCTCCAGCATCTCTTTCATGGACACAAAGTCAACCTTGTCCTATGGGAAGGAAAGAGGAGAATTAGCTGCTGCCTTGCCATCCACAAGACACACAAGAACTCGGCAAAGTCTGGAGGAACTGTTTCCCCACAAACACTTGCACTGTCTCCTAGAGATGGAAGTCTGGCCAAAACAGCCCACTGCTGGCATGCAGGGCAATCTCTATCCAGGGCAGAGGCTCTCCTCTCCACACACTCCCAAGAAGGTCTCCTGGCACCCCTGAATCATAGAAGAGTGAAGTTGGAAGGGGCCTCCAAGGTCATCCAGTCCAACCCCCCTCCCTTACTCCATACAGGAATAAAAATCAAAGGAGATCTGCCAGGTGGTGGTCCAGATTCCTCATGAATGCCTCCAATTCCGGAGCACTCGCCACCTGTGGAGGCCATGGGTTCCACTGCCGTTCTGCTCTCCGCAGTAGTGACACAGCACTCTGGAACCGAAACAGGTGGGATGTCAAGGAGAACCTCACTGAGGTTCTCCAGAGGTGAATGGACTATGACTTGCCGCCTCCATCTCCCTTAGAGGTACTGGTTAAGGATGATGAGAGTGACATCAAGGGGCCAACATTTCCCACGGATGCCAAAGAAATTATTTTGGGACACTGGGACAGAAGGAAGGAAGGAAGGAAGAAAAGAAAGAAGGAAGGAGCTGATGATGGATAGAAGGAAGGAAGGAAGGAAGGAAGGAAGGAAGGAGCTAATGATGGATAGAAGGAAGGAAGGAAGGAAGAAAAGAAAGAAGGAAGGAGCTGATGATGGATAGAAGGAAGGAAGGAAGGAAGGAAGGAAGGAAGGAAGGAAGGAAGGATGATGGATAGAAGGAAGGAAGGAAGGAGGTGATGATGGATAGAAGGAAGGAAGGAAGGAAGGAAGGAAGGAAGGAAGGAAGGAAGGAAGGAAGGAAGGAACTGATGATGGATAGAAGGAAGGAAGGAAGGAAGGAAGGATGGTGGATAGAAAGAAGGAACTGATGAAGGAAGGAAGGAAGGAAGGAAGGAAGGAAGAAGCTGATGATGGATAGAAGGAAGGAAGGAAGGAAGGAAGGAAGAGCAAATGCCAAGGGGCACCTGCCTCTTTCTCAGAGCAGAACCTCTCCCTCCTCACCTCCTTTGCCTGGTCCCACACGCTCTTCTCCGTGGGGTTGGGTTCCAGGGGGGGCAACGTAAACTTGAAGTAGGGACGCAGGTTCTTGTAGACGTAGACGAAGGGCCCAGAGGCCACGGCCACCGCAGGCATGCGGGGCTCATGCTGGTCCATCAGGAAGGCCGCGACGCTGGTCGGCAGGTCCGGCAGGGCGTTCTCGCTCAGGAGGCTCATGCCCTGGTACACCTTCAGCTTCATCTCACGCCTCGTCGGGCCAAGGTCGCCCACCACCAGCTGGGAAAGAAGGGAACGTAGAGCTAGGCATGTTCTTAAAGGCATGCAGGCGGGGTGAGCCTGAACGCTCTTAACACACCGAGGTACCCAGCTGAAAACCTACACGGGCAAGTTAATTTCCCTCCTAACTCTTCAACGTCACATTTCCACCCCCTGCTGCTAAAATCCACAACAACGGTCACATTACTGCAGGCATGTCCAAACTTCCGCCCTCCTGATGTTTTGGACCACAACTCCCAGAATTCTAAGCATAGGCGACCAATAGCAAAGGACTGTGGGAGTTGCGGTCCAAAACACCTGGAGGGCTGATGTTTGGACATGGCTGCATTGCTGGCAGAGATGATGGCCTGATCCATTTCTGAGGTGCTCTAAGGCAGAGCAATTTGTCTCTGTTGCTATTTTTAAAAAAGGCGACACAAAGGAGGAAACTGGTACAATGTTAGCAGCTACCTCAGCTGTATGGCTGGTCATCCCAGAGGGGCCACAAGGGAGGTGTGTGGCCCACCCGTCGTAACCCTACGAGCCAAAATGGAGTTGTCGTAAAACATGCACTCAGAGGCTTGAATTCCAAAAAAAACAAACAAAAACATGCATACTACAAATAGCTGATTAAATCAAAGGAAGATGAGGACAGAATATGTATATGTGTACATCCCCATCTTTGAATGAAGGTAAACTGCCGATTCTGGTCCCAAGCCGTTGCCCCTCATGTGCTAGGCCAGGCATGTCCAAACTTCGGCCCTCCTGATGTTTTGGACCACAACTCCAAGAATTCTAAGCTTAGATGGCCAATGGCAAAGGACTGCTCTTGTGTTTTGGTGTTGGGTCCTTTGAGTGGAGGAGTCCCTACTTTAGATAATAATAATTTCTATTGCTTTTACAACTCCTGTATAATACAATTTTTATTTATTTTATTGGGTTTTTTTTTTTTTTTTAAGCCGCCCAGAGTTCCGAATCGGAAGATGGGTGGGATATAAATGCAATAATAAATAAATATAAATAAATAAATAAAGGACCGGACTGGCCGCTGGTTTGGGACATGCTAGAAACCTATCAGACTGCTATCAATCCAGAAAAGAGATGGTGGGCACCAGAGCCGTAATCTGCTTACCTTGCAGTCTCCATCTCCACGCAGGTCAGCCAAAGCTAGGAGAGAAAGCAGAATTTGTGAAAGCACAATGGGGCGGTGGAGATTAGAGACGTGTGACGGAACCCCTGGAGTGAGACCCATGAATATGCTAATGGAAGGCCAATCCCAGAAGTGGGGGAAGGGTTGGGTCCTATAAAAGGAATGACAGTTAAACGGGAGAGAGAGAGAGAGAGAGAGAGAGAAAGACCTCAGGGCCCAGTGGTTCTCAACCTTTGGGTCCCCAGATGCTCCTGGACTACAATTCCCAGAAGCCTCCACCACTCACTGTGCTCGAAAGGGTTTCTGGGAATTGCAGTCCAGGAACATCTGGGGACCCACAGGTTGAGAACCACAGCCTCGGGCCAAAGAGCAAGTCACATCTAGAGCAGTGGTGGCAAACCTTCGACACTCCGGATGTTTTGGACCACAACTCCCGCAGCCCTTTGTCATTGGCAGTACAGGCTTGGAATTCTGGGAGTTGTGGTCCAAAACGACTGGAGTGCTGAAGGTTCCACTGATCTAGAGAGTAGCTGGCCTCAGGGCAAAGTGTCTGTCAGAGAGAGAGAGGGGGTCTGGCCAAGGACTTGGTTAAGGGAGCTAGGGGCAGCTTTTGTATAAGTGTTAAGAGTAAGTTTAGAGACACAACGTGAGAGAAGTCATTTATTTATGTATTTCAGTTACTTCAATAAACTTCAAGTGTGTTTTGGAAACGTTAACATCGGTGTCGGTCCCACTTCCTATGAATAGGAATATAAGATAGTGAATGGTGGCAGCAACATAAAGAAGAAGGTGTGTTCACAAAGTTTAAGTGCGGGCCGGGTTGTATTTGTACACGACCCCTAAACTCCGCCGCAAATGGCTGCCAGCTCCGGAGCTTACAATTGTTTCCCCACCAGCTCCGGAGTTTGCAGGAAATTAAGTGCGACCACGCCCACCTAAGCGCGTCCCAGCGCACTTTTCTTGTACCTGCTCTAGGAGGGTGAAAATCCCCAGGTCTGGATTTAATCTGGTGAGTGCGGGGCTCTCCTTGCTTCTGTTTTTGTTTTGTTTTTTTGCCTCCCGCCCCTTTAAGAGAAGGGGCGGGAGGCAAAAAACAAACAAACGGAAGAGAAGGAATCAGGACAACGACGGGGCTATGGGCAGCTTCGGAGGTGAGCCTGCATTTTCCTCTCTTTTTTCCTCCCTCCCCTCACGCAGACAGGAGCCAGGAAGTGCGGAGGGGTGGGGATGCAGAAAGAGCAACGAACCCCCAAGATCCCTGGTCCGAATTTAAGTGGCCAGCGGATCTTAGGGGTCGTGTGAAAAGGCCCAAAAACATGGACCCATCACAAGATGCAATACAAAAGGTCCCAAATGGTCACAGCTATTGTAAAACTGAAGGGGAATCAGAGGGAGGAACACCAAAATGTCATTACAGGATAGACTTGGATATATGGTTTTCCTACAGAAATGCATCAAGGAAACATAAGCTATAACTTGGAGGTCTCATTTCTTGCTAAATTTGCTTCAAGGGTTTTAATGATAACATACAAAACCCTAAACGGTTCCGGACCTTCCTATTTGTCAGGCATCTCCCACAAAGAACTGGCTGTATCCAGTGTTCTTCCCAGGTGGGGGTGCCTGAGGGTCCTGACCCCAAGCGAGGTTGGGAGAATCAGCGTTCCCGAGAAATCTCTGCCTGATCTCCTCGCTAGGAGTTCTCAAGTGCCTTTTAAAAACTATGGCCTTTTAAACAACCCTTACCCGAATCATGAGACTCCACAATGACCAGTCCAAGCCCTCTCCCACAGAATACAATACAGTGGAAACCTCGTAGAACAAGTGGTTTGTTTCACAGAAAATCCACTTAAAGGAAAAAAAAATCAGAGATAGGGGGAAATCGCTTAACAGAATCGCTATGGGGTTAATCCGTATAATAGAAAAACAGTCCCTATTAGGGATTAATCCATTTTCAATGCATTCCTACAGGAAATTTGTACAAAAGAAAAATTTGCTTGACAGAATTTTATTTGGAACAAATTATTTCCTTTATATACAAGGTAGCTCTGCAGTACCAACAATTTTTAAAATGCTGAGCATTCATAAACAGGGCTGACCCTACCGTTAAGAAGACTGAGGTGACTGCCTCAGGCACCTGAGTCTGCAGGTCATAAACTGGTTACACATATATTATTGCTGCTGTAATTTTATTGCCAGAGATATGCTTGTGAGCATCTGTGTCTCATGGCCTTAGCAGATATTCTTCACAAGTGTTATTTTTTTCACCCCACCTTTCTCCTTGGAGGCGGCTAACAGTAAGAAGAGACAATATATAGTCCTTGACGTTTAAGACATACAGTGGTACCTTGTATAAAGTAATTAATTTGTTCAAATGAAATTATGTTAAGCAAATTTTCCTTTATACAAATTTCCCATAGGAATGCATTGAAAACAGAGTAATCCCTAATCGCGACCATTTTTATGTTGTATGGATTTGCCCCATAGGCGATTCTGTTAAGCAAATTTCCCCTATCTCTGGAATTTTTTTATGTTGTACAGATTTTATGTTATACAAACCCTTTGTTATATGAGGGTCCACTGGTATTCAGTTTGAGAAACAAGGAATTGAGAGGTATCTTACAGCATTAGAAGGCAACATTAAAACTAACAATTGATAACATAGTGTCAATGCAATCACATAAGGAGAGATATAAACACAAAGTTATAAGTGGTTAATGGTTATTATACAGTAAACACAAAATCTATGTATCCATGTATGGTTGATTCATATAAAGATACAGTAGGTAGTCCATCTTTCAGGGAAAGTGTTACAGGATCAGTCATCTGCTGCTCCTCTTCAGAGAGTGAAATGTCTTAAAAATTTGTTGTTGTTTTGTTGTTGTTTGTTGTTGTTGCTGCTGCTGCTGCTGCTGCTGCTGTTGTTTGTGCTACTTTTTGGTTGACTTTAACGGGATTAGTAAATTGTGAATTGAATTTTATTTTATTTTGCTAAAATCAGTTGTGTGTCATTAGTATTATTATTCATGGTAACTCTGTTGCTTGTTATTGTAAACTGCCCAGAGTCGCCTTCTAGCTGGATGAACAGTATATAAATGGAATCCATCAGTTAATTAAGTCAATCTTGTTGTGTCTTCGCGTAAACATCGCATTTCAAAATCTACTCGCCGAAAGTAATGGGCTGTGACTTCCCACCCACCATTTGATTCTACCTCTGTCTTTGGGCGTTTATACACGACCCCTAAACTCCGGGGCAAATGGCTCCCAGCTCCGGAGCTTAAAAATGTTTCCCCACCAGCTCCGGAGTTAACAGGAAATTAACTGTGACCACGCCCACTTTAGCGCATCCCAGCACACCTTCCAAGTACCTGCTCTCTGGAGGTGAAAATTATTTGATGCGGTGTAACAATAGTGAGTGCAGGGCTCTCCTCGCTTCTGTTTGTTGTTTTTTGGCTCCCGCCCCTTTAAGAGCTACTTTTACAGAGACTGAAATGTTGCTGGCAGGAGCGAGAGGCAGAATGGAGGTGAGCCACGTCATGCTTTTCTTCCTGTTTTTTCTCCCTCCCCTCACGCAGCCAGCAGCCAGGAGTGCGGAGGGGGTGAGAATGCAGGAAGAGCGACGAACCCCTAAGATCTCTGGTCCGAATTTAAGTGGCCAGCGGATCTTAGGGGTCGTGTAAAAAGGCCCTTTGTGTAAACATCACATTTCAAAATCTACTCCCTCGGCCGCTGTAAGTAATGGGCTGTGACTTCCCCACCACCACCACCATTTGATTCTACCTCTGCCCCGTCAAACACAGAACAAGATTTGCCTTCTTACTTACTGACACTTACTGATGCAAGAGGAGAAGGTGAACAGGTTGGCCACTGGATCGTAGTGGGCGTCCAGCCATTTTGAATTGGCTTGTGTTCTACGACGAGCAGAAATGATTTCAGAGGATGTTGGGAGAACACACACAGATACATATTTTAGAAAATTTGGCAAATATTAAGCGTGGATGCAAGTTGTCAGAAGCACTGTAAGGCCTCAACTCGGAACCATGTTTTTTCTGTGGCATCACCTCCCCAGTGAAATTAGGACTGTGGAGCCCCTTTTGGCCTTTAAGAAGCTGTTAAAAACTTGGCTTTTTAAAGGCTGCCTTTGGCAATTATGCAAATTGAACATCTGTTCATTATGTCCATTTGGTTTATTGCCGCCATCATGCATCCTTGTGGGGTTGCATTTTTACATTGTTTACTTGTATGAATTTATATTTTATTGCTCCTTTTTTGTTTATTCTATGTTGTACACTGCCCAGAGTTCCTTTTGGAAATTTGGGCAGTCTATAAATGTAAATAAATAAATAAATAAATAAATAAATAAATATTTCTACTTCCCCTTTTCAGGATCACCTAAGCACATTCCCTGGAGCCATAATAAACATCCCAGAGTCATCCAATAAGGCTGACTCCCATTCGAGATGTGAGAAGCTGGATGCTTCCCCAGTGTCCACAAGAAAGTGTGACCGGATACCTCCATGAAGGAGATCAGAAACTGTTCGGACAATTGCACAATGCTGTGTGACGGAAGGCAAGGGAGTGGCTTCTTTCCACAGAGCTGGAATCCTCGCCGAAGACATCAAGTCTAAACCCGCTTTTCTGGCCGTATAGCAAGGGGTGGGGGAACCTTTGGCGCTCCAGATGTTTTTGGACTGCAACTCCCACACTCTTTTGTCACTGGCGATAAAAGGCTCAGGATTCTGGGAGTTGTGGTCCAAAGCATCTGGAGACCCAAAGGTTTCCCACCCTTGTTCTAGTCCAGTGGTTCTCGAACCGGTGGATTCCCCACCTGTTCCTGGACTGCAACTCCCAGAAGTCATCGTCACTTGCTGAGCTGGCCAGGATTTCTGGGAGTTGCAGTCCAGGAACAGGTGGGGACCCACAGGCTGAGAACCACTGTTCTAGTCACTAGAACAAACTTCTATGTAGAACAAAACTGATGTTTTGGACCACAACTCCCAGGATTCTAAGCTTAGATCGCCAATGGCAAAGGACTGTGGGAGTTGCGGTCCAAAACATCTGGAGGGCCGAAGTTTGGACATGCCTGTGAGTAGTGCTACCTACCTGCTGCTTCGGCTGGGTTGCTGACACCAGGCCTCTCCCCCCTACAGATTCTTTCCTTCCTTCCTTCCTTCCTTCCTTCCTTCCTTCTTTATTTATTTATTTATTTATTTATTTATTTATTTATTTATTTATTTATTTATTTATTTATTTATTTATGCATTTCTAGACCGCTCCGATTTTTTTCTCTCAAGGGACTCTGGGCGGTGTTGCAGCGAAAGCAAAAATACTGCAAATAAATAGTTCAAAAGTTAAAATCAACAGGCCAAATTCCTCCAGCAATTTTTGGCAGGAGCCTCTGACACCCCCACCCCCACCCCAAAAAAATCCCCATCGTCGGCCATAATAAAACCGCGATCCTTCTGCAGCTTAGGTGGAAATGCAAATAGAAAAGGGCAGCTTCCCTTCCATCCCCAACCCCGGTGCAGAAATGCAATGAATGAGAGGCGCAGCACCGGTTGGATATCTGCCTGCCACAAAGCAAAGCCTAAGAACAGGATCGTTCCCCTCTCCTCCTCCGTGGGAATCCCCCGATTTGGCATCCACTAAAAAGGCGCCTTCTCTTTCTCTCATGGCCCCGCTACTGTCACTCTCCGTTACCCTTCGCCGGTACTTCCAGAGGACGCCACGGCCGCCATCCCCTTCCTCGAGCCACGGATAAGCCAGGGAATCCGTTACCATGGAAACATCACGGCCGCCAATGGGTGCAACGAGAAAAGCAGTCCCCCTTGCGAGAGCAGGCATTCATAGATTTACACCAGTTTAGAGTGGCACGTCCAGCCTAGCTTCCGGGCTGACTTGGAATTCTAATTTAATTTACTTTCTCTTCCCCCCCCCAGCCCCCACCCATAGAGACGCAAACACGAAAATTCAAGATGCCTAGTTCAGAGCTGTGAAATATTGCTGCTTTGGCGCTACACCTACTAAACCAGATGTACATGCCTCTTTTAATCCCTCCTGACTCCCCGTCATGCCAGATCCAACAAGATGTAGTATCAGGAACCTGGAAGGCCTGAGCTTTCACTTACATGAGCAGTGGCAGAGAGGGAGGGGGTGGATTTTGGTATAGGTAGGGCAGGAAAAGTAACTTTCCAAAGCTTTGGCCAAGTTACACAGATTTTAGCACCACCTGGCATGGCTCCAGTGCTCTTGGCTGGGTCTTTCTCAAAAGGAAACACTGGCTCCGTTGCACGGTTCGGATGACCAGGTTGTGGGATGCATGCTTTGAGCCCAAGCTTATTTCTAACAGTCAGCGGAGGGTTATATTTGTGGGCTGAACACAAAATCGTCTTGAAGACAGTCTTTTTGGACTGCATCAGTGTGCTCTTTGGGGTGGTGGCTGAGATCAGACCGATAGTCACTCTGGGCCATCAACTATAAATATGCAATTCAATTTTTAGAAAAAAATAATTTAAATTTAAAATTGGTCTGCTGGATGTGGGTGTTAAGTATACACTCAAGTGGAGCTATTAGAAGTGTCATCATGATTGGAAGAAGGGTAACTGTGTTCCTCCCACCTCCTTTTTAAAACTGATCTTCTAGCGACTAGAATAAATGGTCAATAGTACTCCTTTCAATAATTTAATGCTAAAGAACTTACTGTATAGATGACATATGGTATAGTATTCAAATACTGAAAGGAGTACTTTGAATATTGCAACCAAACCAACCTGCAGGCTTCAAGCATAATATCATGTATTTGCTTTCAAAGGTCATTGCCTACGTCATCAGACACATGGGATGTAACTCCAAATTTCCAATAAACGAATCTTAGGTGTGAACAGTTGGAGAGAAAATATCACATCCGATCATACTATCAAGAGACCCTTTGCCAGCAGTGATCTCCCTTAAAGTGACCCTTCCAGCTGCCATGGAATCATTTTAACCTCCCCCCGTAACTCTCAACTGGACCAAAAAGATTCAGCATTGGTTCCAATCACCCCCACATGGCATGGACCTGTTCCACTGGTCCAAACATGTCCAATCACACCCTTAAATCACCGCAGGCCAACCAGGTAGAAACACGCTCAACATTTCGAGGCGGTATTCCTAAGGTGGCCCGAGGGGCCTAGGAAGAAATTTTTGAGGCCATGCTAGCACACTCGGCAATCTGCCTCCCAAAGCAGTCGCCACTCCACCTCATGCTGGCAATTATTGTGGCCCAAAGCTTCCTTGCAAGGAACAAAACCCATGGAGTCTCATATGCCAAGTTTCTCTGTTAATCAGAGTGTATTAATTATTTAGGGTAACCAAAACTTCATTTGGGCCTGCGTAGCTCCAAGTCCATATTCAGTTTAAATTTAACTTATCAGCTGGACCTGTTCCACTCCAAACAAGAAACAAGTGCGTTGACACCATTCATGTTTTTGTGTAAAATTGCCCTTATGCCAAGTAATGTTAAATATAAATGTACACAGGCATTCACTGGCAATTTTACCTTGCGCAGAGTCATTTGAATATGAAAAATCTCTCATTCCTTATTCATGTGGTAGCTGAGTCCCTCACATGTTCAAGGATGTGCTGTTCAAAAGAAAATAAAGGGTGGGGGGAGAACATGGGAGCTTTTGACTAGATAATGCCACCCATGGTTCTGCAGAGTTCCTATGGTTTTATAGCCTCACACATTTTCCCTTTTCCCTTCCCCTTCTGCAGATGCTGAATCTCATCCACTTCCCAAATACCTTTATTTCACCGAATGTACTCAGGTGCTACCTTGGATTGAAGAATGAAGCATCGGGCAGCCAAGCCATCAACAGATGTGGGCAGGAAGTAGAACATGTGTGCCCTAACTTCCCTTAGAGTAGACAAAGGGCACTTTTACACGACCCCTAAGATCCGCTGGTCCCTTAAATTCAGACCAGAGATCTTAGGGGTTTGTCGATCTTCCTGCGTCCCCACCCCTCTGCACTTCCTGGCTGCTGGCTGCATGAGGGGAGGGAGAAAAAAAGGGACAAAAGAATGCAGGCTTACCTCCGGTGCCGGTGGACGCCGCCCCGTCATTGTGATTCCTTCTCTTAAAGGGGCGGGAGGCAAAAAACAACAACAAAAAGAAGCGAGGAGAGCCCGGCACATCCGCATCATGATTTTTCACCCTTGGAGAGCAGGTACATGAAAAGTGCGCTGGGACGCGCTTAGGTGGGCATGGTCACACTTAATTTTCAGTAAACTCCGGAGCTGGTGGGGAAACAATTTTAAGCTCCGGAGCTGGCAGCCATTTGCAGCGGAGTTTAGGGGTCTTGTAAAAAGGCCCCAAAACAATCAGCTCAGCACTAGCTGTGACTGAAGACAGGTGCTTCCAGGTTCTGTTAGCCTCCTCGTTTTAGTAAGGGACCTCGTAGTCTTCTTCTGACAAAAGCACCAGTGGGTACCCATCTCAATGTTTCTCCAAGCAGCATTGGGTGGCTGGAACATTTGACTGCCCTTTGGGAAAACCTTCTAAAATGTGGCAAGTAAATCAGATTCCTCTTTCACAGACGTACAACAATATGTACCATTTTTCCTGTTCACAGGTGGCATGTGTGACTAGGAGAAGACCCCTTCATGACATCCCCTCAATTCCCAAACAAACAGCAACAACTAAGAACCAATTTTTATTACTTCGGACCCTTCTCCAGTGTGATCAGCCATTGGGGATTAAATTGACTACAATCAAATTAAACACCCACCCTCACCAAGGGACAGCCTGTTCCCAGGAAAACAAACCACAGGTACAGACTAGTGGTTTTCAAACCCACCCTCCAGAATCAGGGGGCTCTGTGTTTCACCATTTTGGTTGACAAAAACGGGCTTGTCCAGTCGCAACGCTCCTCTGAAGCTCCTGGCAAAGGGAAACCGTGTTAAACAAAAAAGAACCCAGACATCTTGGTGTCAGCATGAGGCGGGCCAGAAGCATTTGGCTCATTCCACGTATCCCCAGGAGAAGCCAAGATGGAAGTCTCTGGAGGCTTGGGTCTTCTCGCTCCAACCCAAGCAGACTCATCACTCAATAAGTTTCTTAGCCTTGAAGAAACGTCTGAGGTAGAAGACCTGCCAAGTGGCCAGACCCACCAGGCAAAGCATGGAGAAGATACTGAAGTAGAAGACACGCGCGCTGGTGGATTCTGAAAAAGAATAAAAGGCACACAGTGAGAGATCTGTCGATTAAAGCTTTCTGACCTCTTACTGCTTTTGCTAGGTTCAAGGCGATGCCCGTCTCAGAGGCAGAACCCTTTGCCATTGGCAATCTAAGCTTAGAATTCTGGGAGTTGTGGTCCAAAACCATCAGGAGGGCTGAAGTTTGGACATGCCTGGTGTAGAGGGTCTAGACTTCATCCCAAGCCTCTCCATTCTGAGAGATTCAATGGCTGGCAATAGAGAAGGTCTGGTCATATCCAAGACAAACAATGCTAGGCTAGAGGAACAGCGTGACCCAGTATCAAGGCCACCCCACTATGATCCAAACCTGGGCTTCCATGCCGTTTCAGTCTTAGTTGAATTTTTAATTCAATAGTCCAATAGTATTTTAAAACCTATGCCTCACCCATTGTCTTAGAGGAAGCTTTTTCCTTCTGCATGCCAAGCAAAGGAGGTGCAGCTTTTTAGCTCCAGTTTTCAGAACTGCTTGCATTGAAAGTAGCATTTTAAAAATTGCTACCCAGTTTAACGGGACTCTTTGGTGCTGGGAAGGCTGCAATTCTATCCATACCTCCCTAATCCCAGCCAAAGCCAAAGAGTGTACAGATCTAGGTGTTTGCTCTGTATTTATTTATTTATTTATTTATTTATTTATTTATTTATTTATTTATTTTTATGCCACCCGTCTTTCCAAAGGCACTCCGGGCGGTTAACAACAACATCCCTCCCCCCCCCACAAACATGGAGTACTGTAATCAAATGATTTAATAACGAAAGACTGCCGTGTGGGTTTAAACTTAAATTTATATGCTGCAGAATCTATTTTGCTAAAATCATAAGAATCCTGGACTGGAGCCATGTTCTGCCCCTCCCAGGTTATGGGCGGCTGCTGAGGCTAGGCATCCTCTGCAGAATCTGCTCCCTTCCGATGTCATCTGATTTGCTCTGAAGCTGGACCCTTAGCACCAAAAGAGCCCAGTAGGGAGAATATTGATGTAATGAACACGGAACCTAAAATTATGCCACCCCAGAGAGCAGTTTTCCCCTCCTTTCTCTCCTATTCGCCTGTGATGAATTTTAAGCTGCAAGCACCTTGAGGCAAAAGACCAGTCTCTGGAAATGACCACACTCGCCTGTGACACTAAATAAATGAGCCATGACTTGCAGATGAGGTGATGGCAGGAAAAAACAACAGGGTTTGTGTGTGATGGATCCCTCATTTGCCTCTCTTGCATCTCCTACCCTTATGCTCGATATTCCATAAGGAAACAAGGAAGGTCTCTGCCTGCCGACGCCTTGCCATCTCTCAAATGGCGACCACAGGAGAGGACCGAGGAGCCCGCACCAACGTTTCAGGGCCTCAAGCCAAACTGTGCAAACCACCACCACCACCACCACCCCGCCTCACCGTTGGTATCTCTCATTTCCTCCTCGCGTTGCTTCATGAAGGCAAAATCTTTAACGATGGATTCAGAGAGGTCCTCGAGCCGGCGGAGGTCCACTTCCAACGGCTTGAGTTTCTCTGCCTTTGCAATCTGCGGGGGGAAAGGCAAGGACGCGGGGAGGTAAGTAACGTCACGTCCCAAAGAGGTCTGGACCCCAGATGCTTCGTCCCCAGGGTTACTCCCTCCGACCCATTCACCTTCCTCGAGAAAAGCCAATGCCTGGGTTGGCCGGCCCTGTTTCCAGAGCTCACTGACTGTGGGGCTGGAATGTTTAGTGCTACTTACATCTTCATAATTCCGTGCTTCTACCCCGTGCTTGATATTTAGGGTGACCAGCTGCTCAGGAACCCGGAAGTGTCCTGGAAGGTGCCATTAACAATGATCGTTGAAGATGGGAGCAAGAGAGATAAATAGAGAGACTAAATAATTCAAATTCTTGGGCAAGCATTGGAACTCATGGAGCAGTGACGTTAAAAAAACAACCACAGAATTCTTCTGAGCATATACCGAGTGCTTCTCCTGGTCTGGAAGCAAGGTTATTGCACTGCACCGCTGGAGATCATCGACACACCAGTGCAAGCATTTAAACCAGTGGTTCTCCACCTGTGGGTCGCCAGATGTTCCTGGACTACAACTCCCAGAAGCCTCCAGCACTTGCTGTGCTGGAAGGGATTTCTGGGAGTTGCAGTCCAGGAACATCTGAAGACCCACAGGTTGAGAACCACTGATTTAAACTACATGACACACAACAGTCTCTTGCCTTCCTTCTCAAAGTGGCTGAGTTTAGGGTAAAAGGGAACATGTCCTGTTTGGTAAAAGCAGACAGTGTAGCAGATCACGATTTCCAAAGAGGTGGTGTCCCAAGCTTCACCGACTCACCTTTTACTGGCCTCCCTCATGGAAAGTTCCTCTCGCTCTGGTTGTATTTTTTAGAGACTGCTGTGATCGACTGACCTTCAGCAATTCTGGCCCAGCATCCATGAGCGGTGAGAAAGTGGTTTGCTTAAGGCAGGCACGTCCAAATTTCGATCCTCCAGATGTTTTGGACCACAACTCCCACAGTCCTTTGCCATTGGAAATACAGTCTTGGAATTCTGGGAGTTGTGGTCCAAAACATCAGGAGGGCTGAAGTTTGGACATGCCTGGCTTAAGGAAAAGACCTGTTGCTCCTGAACTTTATACCCGGTTATGTGGTGTCAAGTTGGAACCAATTCAGAGAGACCTTAATATGGATCTCAAAGTTAAGTGAGCTCTTTTAAAGGAGCAGTTTCATCAGATCCATAACCCAATGATTTTCCTTGGCTCAGGGGAGAGTCGAACTCAGACCTCTTGAATTCTAGTCCAACATGTTGTCTACTACACCTCTGAACTTTATAACGACTGCTTTCTTAAATGGGAAATGACATGGAAAACCTAACAGGACTTTCAAAGTGAGTGAGATATTCAAGAGGATGAACACCAATGCAGAGAAACCTATTTCAAATATGTTTCATTTCCCTGGAGACTCTGTACAAGATCTGGGCTTTTTTTCATTCTGGAGATGAAAAATTTTATGGCAAGGATCCAGAGAGCAAGTGAGCGCATGTGCGAGAGAGAGAGAGAGAGAGGCCTTTTTACACGACCCCTAAGATCCGCTGGTCCCTTAAATTCGGACCAGAGATCTTGAGGGTTTGTCGCTCTCCCTGCGTTCCCACCCCCTCCACACTTCCTTGTTCTGTCTGCGTGAGGGGAGGGAGAAAAAAAGGGAGAAAAGAATGCACTCTTACATCCAGAGTTGCTCCGAGCCCCGGTCACTTCCTGGTTCCCCTTAAAGGGGCGGGAGGCAAAACAACAGCAACAAAAAAAGAAGCGAGGAGAGCCCGGCACTCTCCGCATCAAAAATTTTCACTCTCCCAGAGCAGGTACTTGAAAGGTGCGCTGGGTCGCGCTTAGGTGGGTGGGGTCGCACTTAATTTTCTGTTAGCTCCGGAGCTGGTGGGGAAACATTTTTAAGCTCCGGAGCTGGGAGCCATTTGCAGCAGAGCTTAGGAGTCGTGTATAAACGCCCAAAGGCACGTTTAAGATCCATCTCAATAGAAGTCAAGGTTTCTTAGGCCATTATAAAATGTGAGATATTTAAAGAGTGGCTTTACCCGTTTTGCAAGCCCATTAGAGTGACCTTCCATGACCAAGGAAGGGATTTCAACCCATTTGTCACTACACCACACAGGCGATCCATCGCAATGATTCTACTACATGTCCAAATGTAATGATTGCGAAGTGACCGAGCCTATGCGAGATCTCCAGATGTTTGGCCACCTATGATCAAATCCCTGCTTGTCCCACTCATTTATTTCATGTTAGTCAAAAGAAATGCAGGATGTGATGTTAAGCATCAATTAGCACCTGCCCCAACTCATGAGGGCTGGTTTTAAAGTCAATGTGGAAAGAAATGTCTCTGAAAAAAAGAATCCCTTTCTTCGTAACGGAACAGAAACACAACAGGGCTCTGTAGATTTCCGCTGGAAAGTCAGACAACAAAGACACAAAGAAAGCCCATACTGACATCTGCAATAAAATTTTGCATCCTGTCAAAATATCAGAGTTTAAATATGAATTTGTTTTTGTTTGTTTGTTTTTCAGTGGGGTGAGAGAGAAGCCTTCAACTGGGAGGATGCTTTATTACCACCCTGCCCTTCTTCGGCCTAAGATCAGGAGAATGAGTGCCCAGAGCATATGCAAAGTGTTCTCTTCTCTCCTTTGTGTAAACATGCAAAATGTATACACAGGATATCCAAGGATCAAATGCCAAGGTGGACCTCAGCCCTTTGCACATTATTCTTGCACTCTTTTTTGGGGGGACTGGAAGAAGGTTCATAAGAACATAAGAACCACCTTGCTGGAACAGGCCACAGCCCATCCAGTCCAGCATTCTGTCTCACACAGAGGCTCAACCCTTTGCTTCAGGGTATTCCCAAGCAGATGTCTTCACCTGCTTATGATTCCCTGCAAATTGTATTGAGAGAGCACCTGCTTATCTCTCCAACCTGGAGGTTGTCCTGAGGCATCCATCATGATAGCCATGGATACCCCTTGTTCTCCATGAACTTGTCCAATCCTTTCTTAAAGCTGTCAAGGCTGGCAGCGGTCAGGGCTTCTTCTGGCAGGGAGTTCCACAGACCAGTGACCCTTGGGGTGAAAAAAGTACTTTCTTCATAGGTAAGGTGGAAGAACAGCATGGTTATTTGCACCCCTAATTGAAACAGGGCAGAAAGGGAACCCCACGGCCACCTCCCTCTCTTACCGGCTTGTCCATGGCTCTCAAAGCAAATCTCATAGATTTCATAATCATCCGTGGTGAAGGCAAATTTCCCTTTCTTGGCATCCTCCTTGGAATACAGGATATGTCCAGAGGAGTCGGTGACCTGCGGGGAAGAAAAGGCCAGCAGTGAGAACAGTAGCAGCCGCTGCTCAGGGAAGCAGGGGTGCCTCTGGGCATGCCCAAAGTGCAAACCCCCACCGCCCCCCTTTCAAAGGCCATGCGCCATTGCTTAGGGAGGAGAGAAAGGCGCTTTTGCAAACAGGAATCCCCTGGCCCTCCTGAGACAGGAGAGTTGGGGTGGGGGGGGCGGTTGGTAAGGGAAGGTTTTTAAGGTCCCGGGAGATGATCTCACCCGCAGGTCGGTCCTGATCCCCGGCGCGGCGGCTTCGGAGACCTCGTACTCGCCGGTGACCATCACGTCCCGGTGCAGCTCCTCTTTCAGGCACCGGCGGGTCTGCGGGGCCAGCTGGAAGGAGAGCCCGTGGCTACCGCTCGCCAAGAGGGCCAACACCACCAGGAAGGCCAAAACCACCAGGAAGGACACCCGCCGCTCCATGCAAGCTCCCAAGAGGAAGGCTCCCCCTTTCCAACAACCGGATTGGAAACCCACCCTCCCCGGGCGCGCGGAGATCCGTGTCCCCAAAAACACGCGGGTCGGCGCGTCCCCACGACCGAATGTGGACCCGCTCTGCCCCCGCCCCGCGTGTCGGGATGCGCTCACATCCGACGTGGCGCTCTCTCCGCCCGCTCCGCTTTGGGAGGGGGGGGAGGAGGAGGGAGGGAGGGAGGGGCGTGGCCTTCCGAGGGCGAGGCCCCTCCCCCTCCCCCTCCCCCCTCGATAGGCAGGAGCGGCTGCGGAAGTTAATTACAGTGGTACCTTGTATAAAGGAATTAATTCGTTCCCAATGAAATTATATTAAGCAAATTTTCCTTTATGCAAAGTTCCCATAGGAATGCATTGAAAATAGAGTGATCCCATTTTTATGTTGTATGGATTTTCCCCATAGGCGATTCTGTTAAGCAAATTTCCCCTGTCTCCGGAATTTTTTATGTTGTACATATTTTATGTTATACAAGCAGTTTGTTATACAAGAGTCCACTGTATTTATTTATTATTTATTTATTGGACTTATATACCGCCCGTCTTCCCGAAGGAACTCCCGGGCGGTTTACAACATAAGAAAATATTAATAACAGCAATTCAGTAAGGCAAATTAAACAGTTTAAAAAAACAGTTAAACACAGGTCACCTAACTAAGCGTTAAGAGGGGCAGAGGCTCGGTAGTTAGGAACGAACTCCTCCAATAAAAAAAAGTAACGAGGCCGTTTCTCCCACCACCACCACCGCCTCCCCTCTGCTTTTTTTCTGGCAGGGTCGGGAGGGCATCGGGAGATTGGAGATAACGGGCGAGACAGCCCTGATGGCAAAGGAACGCGTTATCGTTATTCGGAAAGGAAGGCTGCTGGGCAACGTCCCGCCGCAAATCCGAGGCGACTTGATGGCCCATCACGTCCGATGATCCACTTTTTCTGGTTCTTCTTTGTGCTTTTGTTGCATGTCTTATTGCCCAGAGATTTCCTTCTTCCGGTGCCAAGATCTTTTCACCGGCTTTTTTTGGGTATGGCGCCTAATAAGGCAGCAAAAAACCTTCTTGAGCCATACACGCATGTCCATACTTCGCCCCTCCAGATGTTTTGGACCACCACTCCCACACTCCTTTGCCATTGGAAATACAGGCTTGGGATTCTGGGAGTTGTGGTCCAAAACATCAGGAGGGCTGAAGTTTGGACATGCTATTCTCAGGAAAGAGAGGGGAAAGGAGGGGAAAAGCACACTTTGCAGGTATGGTTTTAAAAGTTCCTTTGCAAAAAAGGAAAGCAGTCAGCCAGACTATGCAACTTTATTTAGTCTTCCGCCTGTTTGTTTCAGGAATTAACACAAGAATGGGGAAGGTCTCCCTAGTTAACAGCTGTTTGAACAGGCAGGGCTTTGGGAGAACAACTTGGGTTTGGTACCAAGATCCCCCAGGAGGGATCTGGAGCATAAATTATAGGGCACCCAGAGGAATCCACTTGATCAGCAGCTATGGATTCCTATTTATTTATTTATTTATTTATTTATTTATTTATTTATTTATTTCAAATAGCCACCCCACAACCAAGAGGTCTCTGGGCAGCATACAACAATGTATTAAAAACTATAAAACAATAAAAGTATTAAAACTATAAAATACAATACAGTTAAAACAACATACAATACAAATTACAAAAACTGCTGCTCATGTGCCCAGCCAAAAAAATCTTAATTAAAATGCTGGCCAAAATGCTTGCCTGGCGCCGAAAAGCCAAAAGTGTCGGCGCCAGGCGGATCTCCGTAGGGAGGACATTCCAGAGTTGGGGGGCAACTGCCGAGAAGGCCCTGCTTCGACATGCCGCCACCCCCTTACCTCTTTGAGGGATGGCACCTTCAGCAGGACCTCCTGGCCTGATCTTAGGGCGCTTTTACACGACCCCCAAGATCCGCTGGTCCCTTAAATTCGGACCAGAGATCTTAGGGGTTTGTCGCTCTTCCTGCGTCCCCACCCATCCGCACTTCCTGGCTGCTGGCTGCATGAGGGGAGGGAGAAAAAAAGGGACAAAAGAATGCAGGCTTACCTCCGGTGCCGGTGGACGCGGCCCCATCGTTGTGATTCCTTCTCTTAAAGGGGCAAAAAACAACAACAAAAAGAAGCGAGGAGAGCCCGGCCCATCCGCATCAAGATTTTTCACCCTCGGAGAGCAGGTACATGAAAAGTGCGCTGGGACGCGCTTAGGTGGGCGTGGTCGCACTTAATTTTCAGTAAACTCCGGAGCTGGTGGGTAAACAATTTTAAGCTCCGGAGCTGGCAGCCATTTGCGGCGGAGTTTAGGGGTCGTGTAAAAAGGCCCTTAGAGTATGGGCAGGCTCATATGGAAGAAGGCGGTTGATGGCTGCAGTATGGGCGGCGGGGGGGGCGGTGTCTGCGGTCCAACTCTGTGATTCTATTACAGTGGTACCTTGTATAAAAGAATTACTGTATATACTCGAATATAAGCCTAGTTTTTCAGCCCTAATTTTGGGCTGAAAAAAGGGGCCCTCGGCTTATATTCGGGTCAATACTTTTAGCCACTGAGGCAAGTCAACTGTGGCTAAAAGTCATTTTAAACATTGCATGCCGCTTCTCATGACCCCCCTTTGCATCCCAGGGGAGCGGCACACAATGTTTAAAATGACTTTTAGCCACTGACCCGAGCACTTGCATCAGTGGCTAAATTTAAACATCGCACACCACTCCCCAAGCTCAGAAAGGAAGAGCTGCCAGGCCCTGCTGCATTTCCCACCCTAGGCTTATACTCGGGTCAATACGTTTCCCCAGTTTTGGGGAGTTAAATTAGGGGCCTCGACTTATACTCGGGTCGACTTATACCTGAGTATATACGGTAACTCATTCCAAATGAAATTCTGTTCAGCGAATTTTCCTTTGTACAAATTCCCCATAGGGATACATTGAAAACGAAGTCTTCCCTAATCGCGACCGTATTTCTGTTGCACGGATTCGCCCCATCGGCGATCCTGTTAAGCGATTTCCCCCTATCTCCGGAATTTTTTTTTCCCTTTAAGCAGATTTTCTGTTAAACAAACTGCTTGTGTATTTGGCTCCAGCTGAGAGCAGTAGGAGGTACTGAGGTCATTAAAAAGCTCCCTGATGCTTCCTCTACAACAGAAGACCTAGCTGTTCATTTAATACTTTCAAGACAACAGACCTTTCGGCTCCCAGGGCTGCTGCAGCCCTGCCTCAACAGCTGCCTGGATCCTTCTGGAATTAACCCCCTAGTTGCTACCCGGCTGTCAAAAAAGGCGCAGGTGTGTATTGAATACGACAGCCGAGGTGATGATGTGGATCAGCCCGCGTGATCTACCTGGAACGGGCCTGTGGTTTCAACTTGGCAGTGCATACTGCACGCTCCCACCTCCCTCCACCAAGGTTAGGCATGTCCAGACTTTGGCCGTCCAGATGTTTTGGACCACAACCCCCACCGTCCTTTGCCTTTAGAAACACAGGCTTGGAATTCTGGGAGTTGTCGTCCAAAACCATCAGGAGGGCCGAAGTTTGGGCACGCCGGGTAGGACCGTAAGGCACAAGACGACACAGAAGCTGGGGCACTTGATAAAAACTAGGTTTATTGAGTTCCTAGTGTAACGAGAGGGCAGAGCCCCAATGCTCTCCCAGGGAATGGGGTGGCTGATAAGGCAGGCGGGCGGGCGAGCCTCTTCATTTGTTCTGTCCCGTCAGTCAGTCGTTCTGGCCGAGGAAGGAAGGAAGGAAGGAAAGCGTGTGCAGGAAGGGCGCGGAGGTGCCCAAGGGACGGGACAAAAGGGGGGGCGTTGCACTTGGGAAGGGCCCAGGCCGACACAAACCACAGTCTCAGCTCTTCCAGAAGTGGGCATCGGCATGTGCCAGCTCCATCATCTGCTGCTCCAGGAGTTTGCCGTCTTCCGGGAAGCGGTCCCGGAAAGATCTGATCAGACCTGAGGCGCTGCCGTCATACTGGACTAGCACCACATCTTTGCCTGGAGGCGGAGAGAAGGTGGAAGTGAACGGGGGGGGGCCCTTCGGAGGTGCTTTCCAAGTCTCTTCTCCACAGTTCAACTGTCTGCCCCAGAAATGGGCAACCAACGGCCCTGTGGCAACCGCCCCCCCTTTGTAACCCCAAATCCGAATCTCTTCAGCTCTCTCCCGAGGACTCCTGAAATCCCTCCCCCAAACCTTGCCTCCCCCCCTCCCTGCACCTGGCACGAAGAACATCTCAGTCCCTTGCGCTCTGGGTTGCCACCACACACACCCCCGGGAGGCTCGTCAAACCTCCATCCACAATTGCACTTTCTCTGTGGTGGCTCCAACACCGTGGAACCACCTTCCGAGTGAAATTAGGACTGTGGAGTCCCTCCCGCCATTTAAGAACCTATTTAAAACTTAGGGCCTTTTTACACGACCCCTAAGATCCGCTGGCCACTTAAATTCGGACTAGAGATCTTAGGGGTTTGTCACTCTTCCTCTGTCCCCACCCCCCTCGGCACTTCCTGGTTGCTGGCTGCCTGCGGGAAGGAGAAAAAAGAAAGAAAAGACTGCCGGTTTACCTCCGTTTTGTTCCCGGCAGCATTCAGATCTCTTAAAGGGGCGGGGCGCAAAAAAAAGAACAAACGGAAGCCAGGAGAGCCCCGCACTCACTATCCTTACACCAGGTCAAATATTTGTCACCTCCAAAAAGCAGGTACAAGAAAACTGCTGTTTGGTCGCGCTAAAGTGGGCGGGGTCGCACTTAATTGTCTGCAAAGTCCGGAGCTGGTGGGTAAACATTTTTAAGGTCCGGACCTTGCAGCCATTTGCGGCGGAGCTTAGGGGTCGTGTATAAACGCCCTTAGCCGCGTTCAGCGATCAAGGAGGTCGATTTATTTTATAAGTAGGTGTTATGAGTTTCTCTGCCCATTTTTCGCCATCTTGCCTTAGTGAGGTTTGGTCTTTTTAACTTTTTAAATTTTGGTTCTACTGATTGTTGTTGGGTTTGTTTTTGTTCTTTACGTCATGCTATGGAACCGATTATTATTTTTTTCTGTATTTTGTTGTATGTTATTCCTCGTTAACTGCCCTGAGTTTCCGTCTGGGAAAATCTGGCGGCATATAACTCTAAAAATAGTTTTCCCCCACCGCCCTTTTGATGCCTCTTTCTGAGGGTTTTCCCTCTTATTGTTTTGGTTTCTATTTGATCTTACTCTGTATTGTACTGTATTGTTGATTTTTAATTCTGTTGTAAACCTGCTCGGAGTTATTTATAAAAATAAAATAAATAAATAATAAAATAAATAATAAATAAATAACTATTCAGAAGTCAGAACCAAGATACAGTATTCATGGCAATTAAAGGCACAAGCTAGGTGTGGGTTTCCAAATAAGTAATTGAAATTCTTCACTGCTAGAACCAAAGGCTTTGGGAGGTGATGGGCGCTTGAGGCATTCAAGATCTCTTGTCAGATATCCTTTAATTCTGATTCCTGCATTAAGCAGAGGAACGGACTCGGTGGGTTACAAAAAGCATGATTCTCCATTACGCTGAAGGAATCCTCGTGTACCTTGTTTTGGGTCAAGAGGTTCTCTAAAAGGAAAATTGACTTTGGGCTGCCTCCAGTTTCAGCAACGGGGCGGATACAGCCTGTAGTGCAGAGTGGTTCTCCACCTGTGGGGTCCCCAGATGTTCCTGGACTGCAACTCCCAGAAGTCTTCATCACTAGCTGAACTGGCCAGGATTTCTGGGAGTTGCAGTCCAGGAACATCTGGGGACCCACAGGTTGAGAACCACTGCTCTATAGTACCCTATGCATTCTGGATTTTGGATACCTCTAGGCCAGCGTTTTTCAACCACTGTTCCGTGGCACACTAGTGTGCCACGAGATGTTGCCTGGTGTGCCGTGGGAAAAATTGAAAAATTCTAAAGAAATTCAACCCAGGGCCGGCGGGCGGCCCACAGCTGGGAGGCGCTATAAATAGCGTCCAAGGGCCAGCTTGGCTCCTCCCCCCCGAGGCCCGCGGCACTGGCATCACTTCCTCCCCGGCCGGACCTGGCCCCGCTCATTCTCTTAGTGTTTGCCCTGTGCCTGCCGCCGCCGCCGCGACTGACCCTGGACCACCACCACCCCTTTCCTGGGAGCTACCAATGGACTGAGCCGCCCGACAGCCCGCCCGCCAACACGAGCTGGCCTGGGAGCCCCAGCCCAGAACAAACCACCAGGCGAGGGGAAGGGGAGGAGGGGCGCCCGGCTGCCCCACGAGCACCGCGGCAGGGCTGCGAGGAGGAGGGGATGGAGGAGGCCTCCGCCAGGCCTGGGCTGAGGAGGCGGGCGGGGGGGCTACTGGCACGGCTGGACGGCCGGACGGCTGGCCTTTAGGGTCCGGGAGGGGAAGAGCCATCTCTGAGGGGCCCCGCGATGGGTTCCTTGAAGTCTTGCCCCTTTCTTTCTGTCTTGGGTTGCCCTCTTCTCTCTCTCTGTCTTTTCTTTCTTTTCCCCCCACCTCTCTCTTTCCATTCGTACCCTTTCCCCTCTTCATAGAAACGTGCTCATTTCTAGCCTGCATATGTGTATGTCTAGCAGCCTGCCTACTGTAATTAAAACTGTAAACCGCCCAGAAACTCCTTGAAGTGGTATGGGGCGGTATACAAGCAGAACACTTTCTGCCTTCTTTCCTTCCTGCCTTCCTTCATCCTCCTCCCCTCCTGTCGCTGGACTTGCTGAAGGCATCTGCCTTGGCCACAGTGTGGAGAGCAAGATGGGCTTTTGGGTCTTATTTGTGTTCCTGGATAGTCAGTGCCCCTTCTCAGGTCTCCACTGGACACAGAAGTCCATGCAGGGCAAAATGTCTTTAAAAAAACAACACAGGTAAGTGGGAACTGGGTGCTAGAGAGCGGGCTGCCTCAATCTGTGGCCCCTCTGTCCTGCTTCTCCCTACACCAGCAATGGTGAACCTTTTAGATACTGATATAGGCACAGAGTTAAATTTTTTAACATTTTCTAATGGTGGTGTGCCTCGCGATTTTTTTCATGAAACAAGTGTGCCTTTGCCCAAAAAGGTTGAAAAACACTGATCTAGGCAGAGTTCCCCAGCCTGGGGGTTGTGACCTCCAAGGGGTCACCAAGTGTTTTCCAGGTGACAGCACAAGTC
Source organism: Phrynocephalus forsythii (assembly GCA_029282475.1). Lineage (NCBI taxonomy): Eukaryota > Metazoa > Chordata > Lepidosauria > Squamata > Agamidae > Phrynocephalus > Phrynocephalus forsythii. The sequence continues at coordinate 8,081,824 of JAPFRF010000019.1, forward strand.
ATGCTACAATACATGTTAATTTATTTTGTCCTTGACCTTTCCGGGTGGATTACTAAATTTGTTTGTTTGTTTGTTTGTTTGTTTGTTTGTTTGTTTGTTTGTTTGTTTGTTTGTTTATTTATTTATTTATTGGATTTGCATACCATGCCATCTAGCCCCAAGGCTATTCTGAGCGGTTTATTAAAGTTAGAGTGTATATATGTATGTAAAAGAAGCAGGCCCTTTGAAAAAGAAAGAGCTCTCTACTCTCTGAGAAGGGATGAGTTTTACCCTATCAAAATATGGTGGAAGGGGTGTCGCAGGTAACTTGGCTGTTATTAAAAAAAAGGTTGGGAAACACTGCCTTAAGGGGTAGATGACTTCTAAGAAAAAGCCACCGCCTAAGTGTGTATAATTCAAACTTCCCCTTGCGCCATTTTTAAAGCAAGTCCTGAGCGCTTAAATTTAAAAACCAGTATCCAATCAGCTCCCCTGCCCCAAAGAAAAACACCTTGGTTTAGTCCGCCCTGGCTCACGGGGATGCCTTCCGAGGGCTTCCACGTCAGGCAAACCAGACCATGAAACGGCCGCTGGGAAGGGAAGCCCCTGCAACCCTTACCTTCCAGGCGGGTGTTGGCTTGAACGAAGAGTTTCCGGGCTTCTTTCCGCAGCAGGACTGTGTGCCGCAGGGTTAAGAAGCGCTCAGGTTCCTCATCCGTCACCGTGGAGTAGGCCTCGTAGAGGGCGCGCCCGCCGGCCACGTCGGCCGTGGACTTCAGTACCTTCGAGATGGATATAAGGAAGGATACGAGAAAAGGTGGATATATTTTCCCTTGGGAAAATCGGTGCAGTTTATCAATCGATCAATCAAACGGATCAATCAATCAATCAATCAATAAGGCCCTCCGGAGATCCAGCTCCCACCCGGAACCCTTTCTTTGGGCGTTTATACACGACCCCTAAACTCCGCTGCAAATGGCTCCCAGCTCCGGAGCTTAAAAATGTTTCACCACCAGCTCCGGAGTTTGCAGACAATTAAGTGCGACCCCGCCCACTTTAGCGCGACCCAGCACACTTTTGTTGTACCTTCTCTCTGGAGGTGAAAAATCTTTGATGCGGTGCAATGATAGTGAATGCGGGGCTCTCCTCGCTTCTGTTTGCTGTTTTTTTTGGCTCCCGCCCCTTTAAGAGCTACTTAAGAGTTAAAGAGCTACTGGAATGTTGCCGGGGGCAAGAGCAGAACGGAGGCAGAACGGGAGGTGAGTCACAGTCTTTCTTCCTTTTTTTTCTCCCTCCCCTCACGCAGCCAGCAGCCAGGGTGGGAACACAGGAAGAGCGACAAGCCCCTAAGATCTCTGGTCCGAATTTAAGGGACCAGCGGATCTTAGGGGTCGTGTAAAAGCGCCCTTTCTCGGTTTTAGACCAAGTGCTCCCAAACTTTGGGTGACCCAGATGTCCTTGGACCGCAACTCCCAGAAGCCTTTACCGCTAGCTGTGCTGGCCACGATTTCTGGGAGATATAGGCCCTGAACATCTGGGGACACACGTACAGCACACACTGGTCAAGTGGAGCCTTCCAGATGTTGCACCTCCCAGCCTTTCTCATGACTGGCAAGGCTAGCAGATCAGGCTTGTTTTCTTTGTTTACAATATTTTTACCCCATTTTTCCCTTTAAAAAAAAAGGATGCAAGGGGCTCACGTCATTAAAAGCGTAACACCAAAAGCCAAAAATCATAAACTATTCAAATCTTAAAAATAAATTAATAACATATTAATAGTATTAGGTAAAAGAATTATAAAAAAAACCAGATGTAGAGGCAACCACATATAAATCATCCAATTTATTGTCTCCTGGGCCAACAACATCTGGAGGCCGACCCCTTGCCCATTCTGCTCTGCCCACTGTTCGGTGGCAGGAAAAAGCTCCTAGTGTTTATTGAATCCATTTTCGGTCATGCTTTTGCTTATCATTTTATAGTGTGGCATTGGTTTGAGCCTTTCTAGTATTCACAGTTTTTAGCTTTCAATGTCTTCTTTTAATGATGTAAGCCGCTCTTGGGTCCCTTATAAGGAGACAGGCAGGGTTTAAAAAATTAAACAAATTTAAATAAATAAAGGGAAAGCCCTTCTGGTTTACACATCTAAAAATGTATGAAAAAGAGACTTGGAGAGAAGCAAATCCCCTGAAGAACTGGGTCCACCAAACTACTCTTGTTGTGGTCTCTAAATATATAAATTTTTGCTCTTATTTTTATTTTGCTTCATTCCTCCCTCTTCTTGTTACAAGAACACCCTGTCCTATCTCTTTTCTTTACGCTGTAATCATGTACTGTAGGACCCCTGTATCCGCTGGGGATTGGTTCCAGGCCTTCCCGTGGATAACGAGAGCTGCGGATAAGGGAGAACGCCAAAAAAAATCCCAAAACTGATGTTTTGTGACAGCTTGCTTTACAGCCGCCGAATTATTTATTTAATATTTTCCCCCTCTGCCAACCTTGGATAACTGAATCAGTGGTTAATGAATCAGTGGATATGGGGATCCTACTGTAATCCACCACCACCCAACCGCACCGTGGCTTTTCTTCTCCACTGAATTAAAAAAAAAGTTCATCCTTTCCCTCACTTTGGGGGCTGTAGCTTCTCTCCAGAGGGAAAGACGATGGAGACCCAATATTTCTCTTCCCCGACTGCTCCGCTCCTCACCTGCAGTTTGCGGAGGAAGCGCTCCAGGGAGGGTTTCCCGACTGTGCAAATCTTGCTGCGGTCCAGCGTGATAACTGCGTCGGGCTTGCCGTCGGCCCCCGTTGTACGACGCAGGGCGACCAGCCCTTGGCCGGCCTCCAGGAGAACCTTCAGGATGACAAAGCGGGCCTGCATGTGGGCCTGGCATGGGAGAAAGGAACACCAAGAAGAAGCTGAGAACAGGGAGAGGAAGGGGTTGAAGGCCAAGTGCTGGAAGGAAAACTCGCCCTCAAACAAACGTGGCCCTCCTGATGGATAAGAAACAACACGTTCCTTTGTATGCCCCCAAAGTTCAAGATTCTCGTCGTTCTAAAACATCAGAAAGTCCACAGTCTTCCCACCCATTTTGTAGACGGCGAGAGGAGGTTCGCAATTATAGGGATTTATCTATTTGTTCTATTTCGGTACTGCTTTTCCTTCAGATGGCCGCTCCCAACTTTTGCCCTCACAACGGTAACCCAGTGAGGTAGGTCAAACAAAATAAAAGGATCGGCCCCTAATCACCATTTGAGTTTTAATAACACCACAGGGACTAAATCGTAGCTCTCTTGGAGTCACAATTTCGTCCTGTTAAAACCACTAGGCCCAACTCTCTCTCTCAGTGGCAGTAGCTCAAAGCACTTGGAGAGCACCTGGTGGCCTATTTCTGGACTAATAGAAATTGAGGGCCGACTCCTCCCTCACGGAGTGAACTTTACTTTTTAACTTTATTTAGAATGTATATACCTCCTGCTTATACAAAACAACTCAAGGCCGTGAACAAGAAAGGATAAGAACAAAACCTAGAAATAAATAACAGACCATAAAATAATACCCAGCAAAATGCATGAAAAGATATAGACATCTGGGCGAAAAAACAGCGACAACAGTGAAATCACCCAAACTGCAGGATTAATTCTGGCCATTGTTCAGAGGATTGGGACACAAGACAGGGATATACCTCCTCCCCCCCCAATGCCCCAGTTCATCCTCATTCTTCCCACAAGCCACATCACTCGCTCCCTTTGCCCAAACCAGGCATCAGAAGTCACTTGAGGTTTTCATTCCCAGACCAAAGGCTCAACTACAGGTTGGCACAAGTGAGAGAAACAGAAGAGAGGAGGGACGTGCCACCCATGCCTGGTCGTCAGCACACCAGCCGTTTCCAACGCAGTATGCACTCAAGTGTCCCGGATTGCGACACCTACAACATAACATGGATCCTGGAGGACACCCAGGTGTGAAGGCCAGGATGACACGGGATGACCGGTGTAACTGTGTCCCTCGGACCTGCTGGGGGTGCCCACCTAGATGCAGAATTTTAATACTAAGGCCCTTTTCCCCTCCAAGGAATTACCTCTTGGTCCTCCACATAGGAGGGCTAGTGTCCCGAAATCCATCATTTGCAGGCTTACCTGGCGCCACGTCCCAGACTCCGGCGTGTAGAACTCCAGGGCCAGCAGGCCGGCCCGCACCATGTTCAGCCAGTTGATGTAAATCACCTCCTCGGCCTCTTCTCCATCCAATCCGAAGATGCTGGCAGGGAGAGGGGAAAGATGGGATTGGATGACCAAAGTGAAAAGGAGGAAAGGCAGGGAGGTGTTGTGGACTGAAGGACAAACTAGCATTCAGGACACCTGGGCTCAAAACCCCAGCTTGGCCATAGAAATTCACTGGGGGAAAAGTGGTGATGGGAAGACAATCCTTGGAAGATCTCACCTACCTTGAAAACCCAACTGGAGTTGCTATTAGTCAGATGTGACTTGACTGCACATAAACAAAGGGGGAAATATTTGGAGGGTGCAAAGCTGCACCACTTACTACGAAGCTTTGAGGGAGCTGATCCGACTCCCCTCCAGCCAGAATTTTTTTTTTTACCTAAATAATGGGAATTAACTTGACTCGGCAAGTTGGATTGAAGAATACTTTTTAAAAAGAGGGTAGATAGACCTCTTTTTTCATTTAAGCATGTCTTCTTTCCCAAAGAAACAGGACAACTCAGTATTATTTATATTTTTATTTATTTAAAATATATATATTTTAAAGGACCCATTGTATCTGTAAGCAACATTTTGCTTGTTGACTTAAATGATGGAAGAGGGGCAAACGGATTCTTCCACAGCTACAGATTAAGAGACAGGGGCCAGTCCTACCATTAGGTGGTGAGGTGGCAGATTCCGCTTGTCATAAACTGGCAGCAGGGTTTGACTCTTTACTTCATTATTATAATACCTATGCCACTAGTTGTAGGCTGAGGTACCTGTAGGGTTTTCTCTCTCGTCAGACAAAAATTTGATTAAATTTTTCATTAAACACTGATACTTAAAATGACCCTAATAGGACTATTGAGGTAAATGAGATTTTAAAAGTTGTTTTATCAGTTGTGAGTTGTTTGGGATGTTTGGCCATGTTCTGGAAGCTTTTCTTCCTGACATTTCACCAGACTCTGTGTCCGGCATCTTCAGAAGGCAAGGAGCTCAGGGAACAAGGTGTTTCTCTCTGTGCTCTGGGGTTTAGAGTGGGTGAGACTGTGATGTTTTAAAGTGGTGGGAAAGGGGAAACTTGTCCTATGTAGGAAAATAGGTGTTAGACATTGTATTGTGATGTGGAGGGATTAAGAAGTTTCACTGCAATCAGGGGTGGCAGGGATCCTTCTCTGTGGTTGATGGGTTCCACTGTAACACACTGTCTAGCTAAAAACAGATCTCCAAAACTTTTGTACCTTTTCACATTCCCACCACATATCCTAATTTCTCTCTAATATATCAAATTCCTATAAAGTTACTTGCCTGAGCAATGTGACAGGTCACTGAAGCCTGCATTTTGACCTCAACGAAAAACAAAGGCAAGCACAAAAGCAGCTGAGGATAAACAGATGTCTTTCTCTCTTAAGGCAGCTCTGCTTCTGATGGCATAATTAATAACTATTAACGTATCTTTGGGCCCTCAAGATAACTGACCTCAAAATCTCCTTGTTCAGGCAGAGGTAAAGCCCCACACACTCAGCCCGACATTCCTCATAACTTGACGCTACGCTTGAAAATTTGCTGTCCCAGGTCTCTCCCCCTCGGTACCAACTACGAATCTGAGGAAACAAGAAAATAGTTAGTGAGTAACATCCCATAATGGGTTCACTGTTCTTGATTAAGGTCCAATCCCTGATGTTACTCATCCCATAAATCTCCCTTCTGCCTCTTCCACATTCTACGTTCAACCGTTATCTTCCCTTCAATGATACACTGCAGTATATTATGCTTGGCAATATGATTTTTTTGTCCAAGATACGAGCGTGTGCATTTCTTAAGGATCAACTTTATTTCTTGTTGTGCTTCTGTCCAATGGAGCATCTTCATTCTGTTACTCCACGGTCTGTAGGAGATGCTTCTACATGTCCCACATTTCAAAAGCACTGATTCTTTTGAGCTTCTCCACCTTCGGTTCCCAAAGTCACATCCTCAGTCTCAAAGAGGTACGAAAGTATTTTCTACACAACCTTTTCTTCAGAAAGGCTGTTCTAGCTATTTCAGTTCTTTACATTATTTCTAGACTGCGGTTTATTGTTAACCAAGGGTCCCAGGTACACATATTTGTCTATAATTAACGTGGGAGGTGGTGAAACGAATTTGACCCTTCTAGTTATTGTGAAATAAATTTAGCTGTTCCATGGTTACAAATAGTTCCCCCTTTTTTTCCCTCCTCTCTGTCACTCATGAGAAGGATCCTGCAAAGCTGAGTCTTCTGTTTTACACAGACGTTCTCCCTTTTTCTGTTCTGAAGTTGCATGTTTTGAAACCGATCCACTCGAGATACAATCCACAAAAGCATTGCCTCTTTGTTTGTTTGTTTTTCAATCGGAAAAGCAAACGATGATATCTGACATGCTTTTAACTAACTGGAGCTCCCGGCATTAGCAAGAACATTAACCAACCAACCAACCAATCCCCCCTACCCCCCACCCAAAACCAGGCAATTATTGCGTCTTATCCTTCTTAATGGATTTTGTCTTATTTTGGTAGCAAAAGAAACGCCAGAAGAAGAGGCGAGAAACCATGAAGAAATTTATAGGCGAAAGATGTATAGTAAATGTCTGGTCGGGCTGCAACATTCTATAAAAGACGGGGAACAATTAAACCATAAAAGCCTTGTTTGTCAGTATCGCAACGGGGTCTCTCCGCTTGAGCGGTACCACTGCATCAGGGCAGAAAAATAATCTGTTGGAGTATGCCGGCAGTCCCAAGGGGGCCCAGCGAACCAGAGAACAAAATGCTTCAGAACCTCTCAGAAGTTTTAAAGCCTCCCCGATGCTCACCAGTTCTCCCGTCTCAGGGTTGATCACTGCCTCCCGGTCAAAGTTGAAGGCACCGGCGTCGTCCTAGCCAAAGGAATAGAAAGAAGTCGGGAAAGAGATGGACAAGCGCAGCCTGTAATTCGTGAAAGCTCATTCTAGACACTTCCGGTTCTCCGGAAACCACTTCCGGGGCCTCTGACAGGCCTGGGAAGCCCGTTTGGGGCAGCGCTAGACCTGGGGTAAGTGCAGGAGGCCCCAGATTAGGCCTATGCATCTTACCCCGGGGTGGGGGGGGGGGCTTGCCTTTCATATACTGCGGTCCCGCGATATACCAGGACGGCAGTCTATGAACCGTGAAATGGTAGGGGCCCACTTGCTGTAATATTAACTGAAGAAATCACTCTACAGTGTATATCCCATCATTCCTAATTCCCTTGCACCGCTGTATCACACAATCTCAGAAGAGTTTACCGAGTTGTCTATAACATGATTGTTTTAAACGGATGTTTAAAACATTTAAAAGCACCAATTAAAACATCCAGACCATGCCCAGGTTAAAAGCAAACCACAGTTGTCCTACCTAAACAGGGCTGCTTGGGCAAACCAAACTGCCACACATGGCATGCACTGAACATGCTCCATTCAGGGACAGAGCGAGAGGCTTATTAGCAATTTAAATGCATGGCTGCTGTGAGTTTTTCAGGCTGTTTGGCTGTGTTCTGGAAGTTTTTCTTCCTGACGTTTCGCCAGACTCTGTGGCCGGCATCTTCAGAGGGCAAGGAGTTCAGGGAACTAGGAGTTCTCTCTGTGCTCTGGGGTATAGAAGGAGTTTGAGGTTGCGGGGTTCTCACTCATTCTATACCATAGAGCATGCCTGCCTAACAGGTAGACCGCAGGCTACTGGTAGCCTGCGAAGGGTTCAAAAGTAGCCCACCGGTCATCAATTTAAAAAAGTGAGGGGATAGTTCTCCACCCCTCCTCCCTCCCCCATCGCAAGGACCACCCCTGCCCCAGCAAAGTTCTGGGTCTGCCAACCCACTGTCTCAGCTGAGCAGGGCAGTACAAGGACCATGGCGCATTAAAAACTGTTCCCTTCAGAATGGATTAATTGGTTTTCAATGCATTCCTATGGGAAATCACTGCTCTACTTAAAAAAGTTTTTACTTATGAGCAAGTGTTCGGAACGGATAAAATTCGTAAGTAGAGGTTTTAGTGTAGTAGCCCTCAGGCACTTTGGGCCAGAAAAAGTAGACCTCCGCCTGTTCAAAGTTGAACAGCTCTGCCATAGAGCACAGAAAGAACTCCTAGTTCCCTGAGCTCCGTGCCTTATGAAGATGCCAGAGACCAGAAGAAAAACTTCCAGAACACGGCCATACAGCCCGAAAAACTAACAACAGCTATCAGATCATAGGTTTGAAAGCCTTTGGGCCTTTTCACACGACCCCTAAGATCCGCTGGCCACTTAAATTTGGACCAGAGATCTTAGGGGTTCGTTGCTCTTCCTTCCTCCCCACCACTCCGCACCTGTCTGCTGAGGAAGAAAGTGGGGGGGAAATGCAGACTCACCTCGGAGAAGCTGCCGGAGCTCCCTTGTGCTGATTCCTTCTCTTTGTTTGCTTTTTTTCCTCCCACCCCTTCTCTTAAAGGGGCGGGAGGCAAAAAACAAACAAACAGAAGCCAGGAGAGCCCCGCACTGACCAGATTAAATCCAGACCTGGCGATTTTCACCCTCCTCAAGCAGGTACAAGAAAAGTGCACTGGGTCGCGCTTAGGTGGGCGGGGTCGCACTTAATTTCCTGCAAACTCCGGAGCTGGTGGGGAAGTCATTGTAAGCTCCGGAGCTTAGGGGTCGTGTATAAACGCCCTTTGAGAATACATTAAATTTAAATGCATTTCAATCAAGGGCTTGGGATGTCTTTTTAGCTCAAGGGCCAAATCCAATTTCAGGCAAGTTCCCAAAGCAGGGATCAGAATGTGCCAAAGGCACAAGGATGGGGTTGCAACTTTTCACCATTTAGCTTAAAGCTCTTCCTGCTAGTAATTAAGTCTTGGGTTTGCAGGCTTTGAGAATTTGGGGGGGGGCAGGGGGAAGAGTCCGTACAAAGGCCGCAAACCTTGTTGTGCCATGGAAGAGAGCGTGTGACCTTTTGAGAAGAGAAGCCCATATTTTTAGATGATAATCCCAGTCCATCCCCCTGGGCAAAATGACTCGAAAATCATTCCATGAGCTGGTGGCCATTTGCAATTTAAAAAAAAAAAGGAGGAACCCCACCCGCTGTGCAACTTGAATGTTTGCAGCCGTACTCAAGGAAAGAGTCTTCATTTTGGGGACGTTCTTGATCATTAGATCAAAGGGCACAACATCCAAAGTCGGTCTGCTCACCTGGACAAAGAGTTTCCCACTGCCATGGCCTAAGAGTTCGTGGAGGCCCACCTGCACCTCGAAAGAAGGCCCCTTCCACTTGATGTAGATATCCTGCGAGAGAGACCACCAAATGAAAACAAAAGAAGGAATTATCTCTGCTTCCGAGACCTGGTCCCAAGCACCTCCTGTCTGGCAGGTTAAGGCTTCTTCTTCTATCCAAAGAGCTTAAATGTACACCAGTTAGGTGATGGTTTTGAGACCAGCCGCATATAAGTTCAATGAACAACAGAGCTGACGTTGTTCGCAGTTACAACGCCCAAAGGGTGTCCAGGAAGAGACTGCAGGGCACGTCATTGTGGGCTCCAGTTACAGGAATCCAGATGTCAGGAGAAATCAGGGAAAACATCCTGACTGTTAGAGCAGCGTGACAATGGTTACTTCCAAGAGATGCGTGAGCATTCCAGCATTGAAGAGAAAATTAAGACAACCATCTGTCAGACACATTCTGGATTCCTGCCTTGAGCAGTGGTTTGGACCTGGTTGCCTTTAAACGACTACTGTCACGGAAAACTGTCACCCGTAGCCGGGCCTTCTCGGTGGCGGCCCCTTCGTTGTGGAACACCCTCCCGAATGATGTGCGCTCTGCAGAGTTCCTGTTGGCCTTTCGTAGAGCTCTTAAAACCTTACTCTTTCGAGAGGGCTTTGGTGACCAAGTGTGATTTAGCTTAATTCAGTTAATTTTCCCCCTGCCATTTACCACACTGCTTATCCTCTGAGTAAGATGTTGGGCTACTGAGCCTTTGTTTAATTGCTAAGGGTGCTAGCACTGTTCTTTTAATATGTTGTCTGATTGTCTATTGCATTCATTATGTGTAAGGTATTTTTAGCTACTGAACTGTCTATTGCATTTGTATTGTTGACCGTTGTCTGGTCCGTTGTTGGAAACCGCCCAGAGTTCCCTTTGGGAAGATGGGCGGGATACAAGTTCAATAAATAAATAAATAATAAATAAATACTTCCCTGTTGGGTTCTGGGGCTATGATCTCAAGGATGGATTACTACAATGCTCTCTACATGGGGCTTCCCTTGACCCTTACTCGGAGTCTGCAGCGGGTACAGAACGCAGCGGCCAGAGTGGTGGTGGGTGCGGAAAGGTCTCACCGTATCACCCCAATGCTGGCTTGCCTGCACTGGTTGCCCGTTGCTTTCCACGTGAGGTTCAGGGTGCTGGTTTTGACTTTCAAACCCCTCCACGGCTTGGGACCTGAATACCTGCCAGAGCGAGTCTCCTTAAGATCCGCTGCGGGCCGACCCTCCCGAGCGCCGCAGGCGTTCTCATTCTGGGTGGCCACGTGTAGAGAGACCCGGAAAACGATCACTAGGAGTCGGGCCTTCTCCGTGGTCGCCCCCACATTCTGGAATCAGCTCCCGAGTGAGATTTGCCTTGCAGAGACCCTGCCTGCCTTTAAGAAAGCAGTTAAAAACGCTTCTTTTTAGAGAAGCATTTGGTGACCTTTAATTTTTTTTTTTTTTTGGACCAGTAACTTCGACCGCCTGCCGGCTTGTTATTAATGTGTTTTTATTATTATGTTTACTGTTGTTCTGCTCTCTTATTTTTACTGTATTATTGTAAACCACCTGGATTTCTTTTAGAAGACGAGTGGTAAATGAAGGAATGAATGAATGATTGAATGATCAAGAAGTACTGGCTAATTACAAGCAGAAACCCTCCAACCGCCCCCGCCTCCCGAGAACCAAGACACACCCCCCCCAAAAAAAAACACCTTGTCCTCCTCAGCAAGGAAGGTCAGCTTATCTTTCTGGGTGGAATAGGCCACTGCCAGGACGTTGCCAAGCGAGACGTTCTTGAAGCCATCCGTCTGGCGGATGTCATCATCTGGGGAACAAGCGGAAAGTGGTCTAGAAGGTGGGAATCGCTTGTTGGCTTATTCTGACGCCTCTGAGGGGGCCATCAACTGGTTTTTCCCCACTCCCCAATCCCAAAGCGAAAGATCGGAGGGCCACACAGTGGGGCTTGGGAACAAGCCAGTTTGGAAACGGGGGGCACCCGACGCCCCCGAGCCCTTACAGTTGGGAATGTTGATGCCGGCCGGAATCCCGCTCCCGGCGAAAGTCAGCACGTCAAGGGAGGTGAAGTCCGGCTTCAGGAACGTGTCCTTCTCGAAGGCCCGAGGCCACGGCAACTCCTCCAGCAGGCGCTCCGCGGCCGCCACCAGCCGGGCAAACTTGGCACTCATGGCTTTGTTCACGACCGCCACGAAGCCTGGAAGGGCAGGACACGGCTGTGGTCAGGGAAGCCCCCGGCCTCCCTTGGCTCAGAGGTCTCTTTCCCACCTCCTCTTCCCCACCAAGGGCAGCGGGGGCAGCGCCGCCATTTCCTTCCCTGCCGAGGCAAAAAAGGGTACCTTCAAACTCTCCCCGGGAACCGTACGGATCTCGGTAGCTCTCGATGAAGCCGATGTAACTGAGGACGCAGAGAGACAAACAAGGGGGTTCAGCTCGGCCGGGCCGGAAGCGGGCCGGAGAAGCAGTCGGTCACACGTGGCTGGGCTCTGCCGTCCAGGGCTCCATGGCGCCGCCTCCGCCTCTCAAAAAGGCCACCACGTTGATCGCCCAGCAACCACCACCTTGACCCCCAGATAAGGAGAAGGGAAATGTGCATGAATCGCGAACAGAAGCAGGGAGCAAACGGAGAACGGAAACCACCGAAGAACGGCAAAAGGAACAGGCCGGCTGAGAAGGAAGACGAGGAACAGGGCAAAAGGATGGGCACCCCCAGATCCAGAGTAAACACCGTCCCGTCTATTAGGGATGACGGGCTGTTTTTTTCCCCTCCTCCTGACCCACCCGGTTCTCCTTGTCTCTCATGCCATTTCAGTCAAAACGCCCAAGGGCCAGGAACCATTTAATTTTTGCGAGCTCTCCCCTAGGAGATATTTCCAGGAAGAAGAGCAGTTTAATAATAATAATAATAATAATAATAATAATAATAATAATAATAATAATAATAATAATAATAATAATAATAAATGTCGAGCAACAGCCTTTCTCTTCCTAACCTTCATGAGAAAACAGCAAAACCTTTATAATACTGATTTTTCTCCCTTAATCCCCCACCTCCAGCAACGCAGGATCATGGAATATGTTTCTCATTCATTCACAGTATCTTGTCTGTTAGGCATGGAAATTGTTGGGCTGTGCCATGCAATCTTGACCAGACATCCCTCCCCCAAAAAAAAACCCCTCCTTAAAATGTCCAGTCATATCCCGAAGCCCACAAGCTTTTTATTTTATTTTCCAAAGGACAGGTTAATTTAAAAGTACTGGAAATAACAATTGGTCAAGTTCAGTTTGGAAAAAGAAAAACAGTGCGTACAGGTCTCTGAGGTCCCCAAGTGGGATGGGGTTGTCTGTTTTTATTTTTGTTTTCGTTTTATTGCACTCTTAGTGTTGGTCTGGTTTTTTTCCGAGGGGGGGGGACAGGTTGTTTATGTTATAAGTTGTGTACACCACCCAGAGTTCCCGTGGGAAGGGCAGATGGTTAATAAGTAATAAATATAAATAAACAATAAAATATAAATTAGATGGGTTAACCCCCTGGGCCCCTCCCTGGGGGGGGTACCTATCCTTATTCTGGTTTACAGCGACAGGGGTATCTGTACACCAAGGAAAGAAGCCGCCTGAAGCCCACCTCTCCACAATGGGTCCTTTGTCCCGGATCCAGCAGCGGGAGCCCTCCTTGTGGGCTGTGATGGAGCCCTGCGTGAAACTGGTGATGTAGTGGGCCAGCATCTCCGTTTGGGTGGCGTTGGCCGCATGTTGCTGATGAAGGAAAGACAAGTAGCACTCAGTCAGTAACGTCAACAGAGGTGCAGGTGGGTTGCCCGGGGCCTGTTAGGCAGATGGTTTCCTTTTGTAATGGGTTTTTTTTTCTTGTTGTACAAATGCCATTTGTTTCATTGCTGGTGTACCTCGGGCTTGGTTTAAGGCCAGGGAGAAAGAGGCAGAACAGACAAAAGATTTTTTTTTTACCCAGCGTGTTGTTAGTCTGTGGAACTCCCTGCCACAGGAGGTGGAGATGGCATCTGACCTGGATGCCTTCCAAAGGGCATTGGACAGATTTCTGGAGGAGAAGTCCACCATAGATTACAAACCATGATGGAGATGTGTCATCTCCAGGCTTAAAACCGGGGTACCTCAAGGGCCAGATGCAGGGGAGTGGTATCAGGAGACAGAGATCTAGTCTCGTGCGCTCCCAGAGGCATCTGGTGGGGCCACTGTGAGATACAGGAAGCTGGACTAGATGGACCTTTGGCCTAATCCAGCATGGCTCTTCTTATGTTCTTATGTAGGCAGCTATCTGGAGATGAGGGAGCCTCCCCTGCTGCCCAGCTCACCTGGGCTTTCTGTAGGTTCTCCACCACCTTCTGCAGAAGCGGGGCATAATCGCCGCAGGTTACCTGGAACACGCATCCGCCAAACTGGAAACATTTCATCTTGGCGGTCATGTCACCCTCGAGCTGGGCTTCTGGGCAGAAGAGAAACAGGTTGTTAAAAAATGCAAGGTCTGTTTGTCCATAACAGGGAAAGGGAACGTGGGGGGGGGGGAGGCTCTCCAGGTGCTAGGGAACCAAAACCCCATTATCCTGTTTGTGGGACAACACCGAGGGTACGGCCCTTTAGATGTCATCTCCTTCCTGTTTGCGTCATCACAGAATCACAGAACCATGAATTTGGAAGGGGCCCACAAGCCGTGCATTTCAAGCTATTTGAAGCATTTGCAGGGTGACCTTAGCCATTCTTCTCTCTGAATTTATCCAGGAGACGGCAAAACAGTCGAGCCACGTGGCACCTTGATTGTGAATAGATTTATTACAGCCCATACCTCTATGGGTAATATTCTTTACTGACATGGCAGAACATGGTGAACGAGTTAAGGATTACAGACAGGTAAAATTGGTCAAAATCTCTTTTAAAAGGTAATGCTACGTGATGTGGACACATCCATAACCCGTAAAAACTTTAAACGTTTAAAAGAACATAGATAAAATGAAATAAAAATGATCAGTTATCCAAAAAATATAATATCAATATGTAATTTAAAACGTGGCATCTATAAAAGCATCTAACTTTATTTGTTTTTAAAAAGTGTTCTGCTTATATACCGCCCCATACCACTTCAAGTAGTCTCTGGGCAGTTTACAATTTTAGTTACAGTGTGCAGGCTACACATTCCCCCCTCCCCCAGCAAGCTGGGTACTCATTTTACCGACCTCGGAAGGATGGAAGGCTGAGTGAACCTTAAGCCAGCTACCTGGGATTGAACCCCAGTGTATAAAGGAATTAATTCATTCCAAATGAAACTCTGTTAAGCAAATTTTCCTTTAAACAAATTTCCCATAGGAATGCATTGAAAACAGAGTAATCCCTAATCGCGACCATTTTTATGTTGTACGGATTTGTCCCATAGGCAATTCTGTTAAGCAAATTTCCCCTATCTCCAGAATTGTTTATGTTGTACAGATTTTATGTTATACAAACCATTTGTTATACGAGGGTCCACTGTATATAAGAAAATATATAAGGATGAGTTCATACCATAATACGGTGGACCCTCGTGTAACAAACGGTTTGTATAACATAATATCTGTACAGCCTAAAAAATTCCGGAGACAGGGGAAATTTGCTTAACAGAATTGCCTATGGGGCGAATCCGTACAACATAAAAATGGTCATGATTATGGAATACTCAGTTTTCAATGCATTTCTATGGGAAATTTGTATAAAGGAAAATTTGCTTAACAGAATTTCATTTGGAACAAATTAATTCCTTTATACAAGCTACCACCGTATACATGCCCGCCATATGAACTAGAAAGAGGTGTTCTAAACCTCAGTTTATTCCAGGTTCTCCAGGTAGCAAAAGGGGGCTACTTGAGGTAAACAGAACAAGCCTCCTTGAAGGCTGTGAGTTAAAATTCCAAATTGCAGTTGAACACTCCCCAGACAATGGCTACATAATTTTTGTCATACTAGATCAGACTCAAGGAAACCAACACATGAATTCATCCAAAGGGAGTCGCCATAAATCCTGAGGGATTTTCTAGCGATTTTATTAGCGGAAATGTGTAACAGACATGAATGTGATATTCTTCTGGCTCCGGGAAGCAGGGCGTAGACCTCTTGTTAGATCTGGACTCAAAAGTAACAACAGCTGACATGACAGAAAGAAACCGCGTTGACATCTTCACCATACAAAACCCCACCATTTTCGGTGGCCTCCACGTATAAAGCCTCCAGAAGAAAAAAATCAGTTTTAACAAACCTGATCATTTTAGATATGATCAAATAAATTTCATTGTTGGGGTTTTAACTGTGAGGTAGGAGGAGCTAACCAGGCCAATGAGGACGGGGCATGACTTATAACTTGGTCAGACACCAGCCATGAGGTCCTGAGAAAATTCCTCTGGTGTGCACCCCTGGATTTTGGTTGCTCTTTTATCCGCTGGGGGAGATAAACGGAGGCGTTGTCAAGAAATGGCAGGGAATGTCGCCTCAGCTGGTCAACGGCCCTTACCGTCGGAAACCACGGACGCCAGGCGAACCTCATAGGTGACTTCCCCATCCACCTGTGTCTTGAAAAGCCTGGTGTTATAAGCGCTGATGTTCTGCAAAGAATAATTTTTAAAAAAGAGAATTGGCGGCAAACTGGTCAATGCTAGGGCTTCGGGCAGAGTGGCGATCGCCCTGCCCCACCAAGTATGGTTCTGATGTGAGGGACAGCATCTCTGGTGGGGAGAGGTCCTTCCTCGCTCCTTCGTACGTATGAGTCAACACTGATTCTCTTTTCCGCACCCAAATACAAGCCCACTTTCCAAAGACACCGAGCAAAGTTCCCTGCCTCCTGTTCTGAATTGGAAACGTTCTTGCTAAGCGCTCCGATCACAGCCTGCCAGCAGCACCTCTCGGGTCGGCGGCCATGTCCTCCTTTCCCTGCCGAAATCAAACAGGGGTACCTGAGAATCCAGAAAGTCCTGAGCGAGCTTTGCGTCGTCCATGTTACAGTTCAAAGAGAAGTAAGTGGAAATACCCTGTGGATAAAAAGAGAGAGAAAAGGAGAGGTAAGTCTCGCAGGACAGCCCCAGCAGGCCTAGCGAGGGGTTTCCCGGCTCCAATCTAACCATGGCGCCAGAGCGTGTTCTTCTCCTCAAAGGAGGGGGACCCCTCTGGCCGGGGGAAATATTTTTTGCTGTGACTACCGAGGGAGATGCTGGCTTGTCGACGAACAAGCAGTTGCTAAAGCTTTCCACCTGAGTCTCCTATGCATGCGAAGGTGTAAGCCAGCATCCCCTGGATGACACATGGTGATTATCTGGGCACAGAACTGGGTGGGAAACGGATGGGAAATGGACCCACATCAGCAAACGTTTATTCCCGTCCCCTTGCCCGGTCTTTCCCTCCTCGCTTTTAACATGAAGCGCCGGTGCCCCCGTTACAAAATCCCTTCCAAAATGGGTGATTCCGTCTTCCAGCTCAAACCATCTCCTCTCGCCTGCCCTGGCCCGAGGGCTAGGCTGTGGAGGAACACCAGGAAGGGGTGACTGGTGCTCGAGTACCTCGCCCCTGAGCCCCAAATGCCTCTGCGTGGGCTCTAGGGAGAACATGAGGTCCCCACAACGGTCCCATAGTGCCCCCATCTCTGCCGGGTGTTCCTTGAACGCCTGGCTGGCCCACACCAGCTTCTTCAGCTGCTCCTAGAAGCAAGAAGGCAAAAATAAAATGAAAAACAACGATTACGAATTGGGTCTCCGTCATCAGAGCAGTGGCTCCACCCCTTCCTCTTGTACTTTAGCCAACGAGGTGGAAGGGGCATCCCAATTGGCTAAGAGTGCAAATGGCTCCTCCCACTCCCACCGAAACCAAAAGACACTTTTCATCTCAAGCCTCACCTGAGGGATGTTGGGGACAAATTTGGTGTCACCAAAGGACTTGTAGTTTCCCATGTTGGCATAGATACCCGCAGCATAAACCAAAAACGCCTACAAACGACAATGCATTTCAGTTAACATGTGTACACACATCACCCTGAGAAATAAGAAACCACTCTCTTTTCCATCTTAACCTCCTCACCTACATGCAAACACACAACCGGGACAAAGCCTGGCTTCCAGAAATGAAAGCTACAGCCTGCAAAAGATCAAAGTTCAACGACTGCCACCTAGCCACAAGCACGAGCGATCAGTTCACACAAGAGAACAGCTAACGACACCCATCAACCACAGAGAAGGGTCGCCCGCCACCCCTGACTGCAGTTAAACTTCTTAATCCCTCCACATCACAATACAATGACTAACACTTATTCTCCTGAATAGGACAAGTTTCCCCCTTTCCCACAACTTTAAAAAAAAACACTATCTCACTCATTCTATACCCCAGAGAACACCTAGTTCCCTGAGCTCCTTGCCCTCTGAAGATGCCATCCACCGAGACTGGCAAAACGTCAGGAAGAGAAACATCCAGAACACGGCCAAACAGCCCAAAACAACTCACAACAGCTAACACAACTGGTACATTTATATGACACAACCAATAAACCAGGGTTGGTTGTTGGCTTCTCGGTGTGGTCTGTTGAGAGGAACCCAACTGAAGGCGAGGACTGGAGCTGCCCCCTTTCAGACGACATGATAAACCAAGGACAGCACATGGGCACAGCCAATATTCAACTTTGTGTGAGCACGCCCACTTTGGTCAACCCCGTGATGAGCTGAGAAAAAAAAAATGTGCATCTCAATCCCCAACCCGGCACTATTTTGAACCTGGCTCCGGCAGGGTGACCTCGGGGTCCTACTGAAACATCCAAATGTGCTCCCACAAGTTTACTAATTGCCTGGCTCTTATCTGCAGTCTAACTGGCTGCTCTAAGGGTGCAGCCTCTCCACCAGCCATCTGGTCTCTGCTGCAAGGTCTCCTCTGAAGGAGACCCCCATCCTCACCAGACACATGGTTTCCTCCTCCGACCTTAGCCCTAGAAAAGAACCTTTTCTCTTCCCCATAGTTTTGGACTCAGAGTGCCGTCGACCCTAACCACTGACCATGCTGGCTATAGGCTTCAGAAGAACTGAGACCTCCACCCAACCAACCACGTCTCTATATTTAACTAAAATCTACATCCCCGGGAATGTTCACCAATTGCATCCAATCCTGCC
Source organism: Phrynocephalus forsythii (assembly GCA_029282475.1). Taxonomy (NCBI): domain Eukaryota; kingdom Metazoa; phylum Chordata; class Lepidosauria; order Squamata; family Agamidae; genus Phrynocephalus; species Phrynocephalus forsythii. The sequence continues at coordinate 8,100,405 of JAPFRF010000019.1, forward strand.
TTCCAGGACAAGAGTATTCCGGGTATGGCAAAAGTTAGAAGGGGGTGTCTTTTGGGAGGTGGGGTTTTTTTTGACTACCCAGTATCCCAAGGCCAATGGGAGATGTAGTCTAAAAGAGAAACAGTTCCCACCTTAGCACAAAAGAGATACAGAGACACTGGGGAACAATTATGCAGAGCATGAGTAAAGTGGATAGAGAGACACTCTTATCCCTCTCACAAAATACCAGAACTAGAGGACATCCACTCAAATGGAGGGTCGGGAGAGTGAGAACAGACAAAAGAAAATTATTATTTTTTAACCCAGTGTGTGGTTAGTCTGTGGAACTCCTTGCCACAGGAGGTGGTGATGGCATCTGGCCTGGATGCCTTCAAAAGGGGATTGGATAAATTCCTGGAGGAAAAGTCCATCCCAGGAGACAAACCATGATGGAGATGTGTCATCTCCAGGCTTAAAACCAGGGTACTTCAAGGGCCAGATACAGGGGAGTGGGATCAAGAGACAGATATCTAGTCTCGTGCGCTCCCAGAGGCATCTGGTGGGGCCACTATGAGATACAGGAAGCTGGACTCGATAGGGCCTTTTGGTCTGATCCAGCAGGGCTCTTCTTAAGACAGACGGGGGCCAAACGCCAACGAGAAGCCCACCCCTCCTTCTTGGTTCGGGTACCTGATACTCTTCATCGGTGAGGCCCAGGGAGCGGGCCAGCTCCCCCAGCTCCGCCGGATCCTGGGCCCGGAAGAGCCGCGAAAGGAGGACGTAGATGGCAGGGGATTCCGGGGAGGTCTGGAGCAAGACCACTAGCCCGCCATACCAGCAGGCCCGGGAGAGGTAGTGGGCGTACAGCCGCTCTTCCGGGGACAAGAGCCGGAAAGCTTCGGCACAGTCCAGCGTCACGATGCCGATGTCGTTGGGCAGAACATACTGGGAATCCACCATGGTGCCAAACTGGGGGAAACCAGAGGGGCGGGGGAGAACAGAGGAAGAGGAATAAGACACTGCAGCAACCAACACTTCCGAGCAACACTGTGAGCAGGTATTTAAGCTTTCCTGTGGAGGAGAAAGCTAGTAGGTTGGGTTTTGGGGCGGGAAACCTACAGGATGACTCTGTGCCAGCCTCCCTCTCAGGGCGCTTTTACACGACCCCTAAAATCCGAGGCAAAGGGCTCCCAGATGCGGAGCTTAAAATTGTTTTCCCACCAGCTCCGGACTAAAAAAAAAAAAATTACGTACGACCACGCCCCCCTAAGCGTGTCCCAGCGCATTTTCCAAGTACCTGGTCTCTGAAGGTGAAAAATTTCTGATGCGGATTGCAAAGGAGTGAGTGCCGAGCTGTCCTTGCCTTGTTTTTTTTTTTTGCCCCCCCCCGCCCCTTTAAGAGACTGGAATGCTTCCCGGGGCAGCTCCTGAGAGCAGAGCGGAGGTGAGCCTGCATTCTTTTCTCCCTTTTTTTCTTCCCTCCCCCCACGCAGACAGGAGCAAGGGAGTGCGGAGGGGTGGGAATGCAGGAAGAGGAGCAAACCCCCAACATCTCTGGTCCGAATTTAAGTTGCCAGCGGATCTTAGGGATCGTGTAAAAGCGCCTTCAGTCTGACCCACCTCGCAGGACTGTTGTGAAGATAAGGTAGGAAGGAGGAGACTCGTGACTCTGAGGAATTCCGAAGCTTTTGCATTTTACATCCCATCCATCTTTTGATCAATAGCCTGGGTCCCACCATGATAGAACCAAAATGCCCCATCCCCCCCCCCAAGAGGAGGGAATTTTTCATGTTAAGACACATTCTGTGTTCTACGTTTCCACAGTCAAATCCAATTATTCGGTTTTAGTGATTCTACGGCCGAATTTGCTTTTACTTGCTTTTATCATTTTTCAAAGGCATTCCCAGTTGAAAGAGGGTAGAAATTTAATCAAGAAGTAAATCGGTTTAAAGCAAAATCAAGTATTCGTAATAAAAACAAGCACTGAGTTTTTAAAATGATAACAAAGAATTTTCAAATTTTAAAAGGACAACAAAGTTACCATTTAAAAATATATTCTATTGACTATGGTGACTATTATTCCTGTTCTGTGTCCTTTTGCAGTTTACTAACATAAAGGGGTTTTTACAAGGTTCAGAAGGCAGATCGTGTCCCCCTAGTTCTTCGGAGTGGACACCGGGGATGATGGGGCCGCCGCAGAAGAGTGGCTGATGGGCCAGAATCCTATTGGTGAATTAGTCGGGCACCAGCGGCGGGCAGTAGCGAACTGCCCCGAGTGGATCAGCCATCACTGTGACTAATGCCGCTGCACTGGGTTACTAACCAGCAAGATTCTGGCAACCTCTGAGTTATTGATTTCACTGCCAGGAAATACCAAAACAAAACGTGCAGCAGCTTCTGTGCCCTTTGCACCTCAGCCTGGGATGGGGAACTGTTTGGGGCACAATATCCCAGAGCTAGCTGGAGTCCTGCCCGGTGCGTTCCACCCCTGAAATTCAGCCAGCTGCACCCACGCTCTGCCCATCTGAAGCCACATCACAAACATGGAAACACACACACACACACACACACACACACGGGCACTCCCATGGACACACACAACCCTTGCACAAAAGGCAGCCTTCCCGGCAGCCACAGCAGCCCTAAGCAGAGGTAACCAGGTCCCTGGGTTAACCTTGCCCGCCTCTCCTCACCTGCCTCCTTGCAGGCTGTGCAACCAGCTTCCTGCCAAGCCCCCTTCCTTTCCCCCCCCCCACTCGCCCCCATTCATAGCTTCAAGCAGGCTGACACGCCTCCCGCAACCTGCCCAACCAATCTCCGGCTGTCTTTGGCAAGACGGACACAGGCGTACGTGGCATCGTTAGGAGACGAAGGCCCACCTCTGCATCCTTTCCCTGCATGAGTGGCTGGCCCTAAAAAAACATGCACTTCCTTTTCTCGCATCCTGGTGTGAGCCCCCCCAAAGAACAATTGGACGGGTCGTTCGCAGGAAGGAAGGAAGGGACAGCAGATGGCAAGATGGAAAATAAAGAAAAGAAAGAGGGAGAAGAGATGCCAGGGAAATTGTTCTTTGGAGATAAGGAACAGGTTATTAAAAAGGCAGGCGAAGAAGGGGGGGAAAGGGAGTTGAGTGAAAGGTTCCAGGAAGGGTATTTAGCCATTGCAACGGAAGTGAAATTATGGGAAGATATAAGAATAGGGTTAATGGAGATCTGCCAAAAGGTAGTGAACAAGGGTGTACAAACAGAGGACGAAGTTAGAGGCAGTAGGGAAAGGAATAGGGTTTGGTATACAGGTGGGTAGAAGGGAATTTGATGATAAAACAGTAGGTATACAAACGGAATCTATTAAAGGGAAGGAAGTCACATCTCAAGGGATACAAACAGAAGAAAGAGATAAGAAGCCAGTGCAGAAGGATAAAAGGATACAGAAGGAGACGCGAGGGGGGGAGAGAATAGAACGGAGGGAAAAGAGAAGGGAGGGACGCGAGGAGAGTGGGCAGTTGGGAGGATAACGGTTTTGGAGGGACAGAGGGAGGCAGACTGGGATAGAGCATGAAAAAGCGATAGACGTGAATCTCCCACTGCCAATACCCTAGATGTGGTGGGGTTAAATCATATAGGGAATTACCCTTATATGAGAAGGCAAGGCAAGAAATCCTAATCCTCCCGGATGGATCCCAGGGTGGGGATGGGAGCATCCCCTTCAAGCTCCACTCCCCAGACCAAGGAATCAGAGTGGTGGTTTGGCGAAGAGATATTAAACAAACAAAGTGGAGTAGGAAATAATCCTTTTGTAGAAGATAGAAGAAATTCTACCTCTAGTTCCTATCCAAGTTCCCAAATCCCCATGTTAACTCCCCAAGCAACGCAAAATGGAAAGAACAGAACAAACAGATATGTGAGTTATTCAATAAAAATTTATTAGATCTTTCTACAAACCAAGAGTCTCTTTTCCTTTTCAAGCGCCGGAACCCCTAATAGACTTAAACGAACCCCGTCAGTTCTCTGGAGTCTCTGCTCTTAAATCATGTGGTATTTTAAAGAAAAATATCGGGTGCTTCCTCACACCCTGAGGTTACGGGGAAGTTCCTTGTGCTATCAGTCAGGAAGCACTCTGCAATTCCACTGCCTTTGCTTCCTTAACGGATTTTTTTTTCAAGAAGGAAGAATACAAACACTGCCTTTTCTTCCTTACTGCCTGGAGTTGTTCTTCGAATTAAACTTAGTGGTAGGCAAATAAATAAATAAATAAATAAATAAATAAATACATACATACATACATACATACATACATACATACATACATACATACATACATACATACATACATACATAAATATTGCCAGATTTATTTTTCTTCCAAGAAAGAAAGAAAAAACACATGCATCCTGGAATATACGGGGTGGATGAAGACTCCCCCTCCTTACCAAAAAAAAAAAAAAAAACCCACCATGAATAAGGCCACAAAACTCAACCATTCCTGCCCTGCCAAAAAACACCCCCCCCCAAAAAAAAACCCACCCCAAAGGTACAGAGGAGGGCGACCAGGATGGTGGAAGATCTGGAGGAAATGTCTTATGAGGAATGGCTTAGGGAACTGGGAATGTTTAGCCTTTCAAAAAGAAGTCTGAGAGGGGATATGATAGCTATGTTTAAATACTTGAAAGGATGTCATATTGAAGAGGGAACAGGTTTGTTTTCCATGGCTTCAGAGACTAGAACTCGGGGCAATGGTTTCAAACAACAGGAAAAGAGATTCCATTTGAACATTAGGAAGAACTTCATGACAATTAGAGCTGTTCGGCAGTGGAATAATATGCTGCCACAAAGGAGGTGGTGGAGTCTCCTTCTTTGGAGGTTTTTAAGCAGAGGCTGGATGGCCATCTGTTGGAAATACTGTGATGGGGGTTCCTGAATGGCAGGGGGTTGGTCTAGATGGCCCTGGAGGTCTCTTCCAACTCTATGATTCTAAGTACATTTTATCCTGCAAGCATCCTTGAAGAAGAAAATGGATGGATTTTGAGAGAAGGCCTCCTGCTGACCTTAGCAGTTCCCACTCCACAAGTAATCACGCTGAGAGGTGATCCACAAATGGTCAGTGCTGAGAATTATTATGGTCCCCAGGACCAGGGCAGATGCCAGGTTTAGCAACCTTGCTCACAAATGCAAGGCTCACGTCAGTGCCAGCTAGCTAAGCCAGTGACAGAAAAGCTTTACTAACAGAAGACAGGCCAGCTTTCACTTCCTTATGGCTCTCCTTTTCTCCCAGAAATGCCTGTATCACAGGTGTGTGTGTGTGTGTGTGTCCCCGTCTCCCAACTTTTGACAGCTGTGACCCCCAGTTAAGAGGTCAGGAGAAGAGTCAACGTGAATTATGGATCTGGGATTGGGAGCTTTCTCTATCATCTATAGAATTTTCTTTCCTTTCAGAATTAAAGAACCACTCCCTATAGAAATAAAACATTTTTGCACATCTTCTGGGAGAGAGGTAGGAAGAAAGGAGGCATCCACACGCATCGGCACGGCCCAGAGACACAACAGAAGCCACTGCTCCAGGACCACAGGATTTTCTGGTCCATCTAGCCCAGCTCTGATCAGATGGATAGGCTACCAGACCTTCAGATACAGGTTCTTCCCAGCCCTCCCTGGAGAAGTCAGGCAATGATCCAGAGACCCTCTGGAATAAAGGGCAAGAGCTCCTGATGGTTCTGAATTAAGATGCCTGGTACCAGTCACAGCATCTGTCCCTCAGGATGCTCTGCAGCAAAGGTGGAGAACCTTTTCCAGAGGGCCAAGCTTAAATGTTAAGAGAAATGCTGTAGAGGGGGGGCACATTGAGGTAAGTAAAGGACCAGTGAGAGAGCAATTTGAGCATTTTAAAACGGGGGGTGGGGAGCCTGGCAACCAACCAGCAACACACCAAGTCCAACGATGGCAAAGCAAGTGGTAAGTGTAATTTGTGTGTGTGTGTGTGTGGAAGTTGAGTCATGGCAACGGGACTTCTGCAGCTGGCATGTCGCCTAGCCTACAGCACCTGGTATTCCCAGATGGCGACCCATCCAAGCACTAACCAGACCAGACCCTGCTTAGCTTCTGACATCTGCCGAGATTAGGCTTCAGGGTGCTTATGGCTGCTCTATCAAATGGAAATACAGTACTGTACTCACACAACCATTCATGTGACTGATAAGGATTTATAAACACCAAAATTATTATAAACAATATTCAAGCGTAAACCCATCTGAGGGTGCCAGATACATTTCTCTGAAGGTCTCATTGACACAAGAATTGGCATTAGCCATATTTGGGTCTGCTTACAATACATCTTGATTTTGAGACATGCTCTTCCGTCCCTATAATGAGTATTGAAAATCCCTCTCTCAACAGAGGTGGGGGGCTCAGGCACAGTCTATCTGCCACTTATTAGGCAATGATTTCAACAATACCCAGAGAAGTCAAAAATAACTTCACACCTCCACCACCAAGGCCATAGCTAAGGACCCTTAGGCCATTGTCCACCTAATGGCCTATTGAGCCTATTCATCCAGCGAGCCTATTCAGGCCATTGTCCATCTTATGAGCCTATTTCAGACCAGAGTGACATGAGGTCAAAGGGAACTATAAAACTGAGGACTCGCAACCAGCGTTGCTCAGACTGACGAAGCTTGCTGGGATGAGCAGTGAAACATAAAACTGCTGCCTGTCCAGCCAAACAGCTGTATTCCAAAGGAGGGGGTCGGGGGGGATGCATCGAAGAAACCCAGAGGGACACATCCAGCCCCCACGACCCCTGCTTGGCACGCAGGGGCAGGTGATGGGGTGGCGGGGTGGGGGTGGCTCCCCTGTCTGCTCCGCCTGGGAGTGGATCTCTGGGAGTGGATCCCATCAGCTCGCCCTCGATCTCATCATGGCGAGGGGTGAGGGGGTTCTTGCTGTCCCTCCTGAGCATCGGGAACCAAGATGGGAAGGAGCCATTTTCCCGGGGGGGAAAGGGGCGCCGCCGGACCTGCCAGCACCTGGTCCGCCCCTGAAATGCGTCCCCCCCACACCCACCCCCCCCCCGCCTTACCTGGCCCCGCCCTCCGCGTCGCCGAGGAGGCAACTTCCTGCCACGCCCCCTTCTCTATCTCCGCCCCCCCCGGCGCCGTCTATTCCTCGCTTCAAAGCCAGCGGGCCCGCCTCCTGGGCGCCAGGCACCCAATCAGGGATCTGCGCCTGCGTTGCTAGAGTCCCAAGTCCCGCCTCTTAACTCCTTGCCTCTGATTGGTGAGACGATTCCTATATCTCCGCCTCTCCCTCCCCCTGCTTCGATGCCGCCTTCCTCTGCCTGTTTGTCCAGGAAGCTTCACCTGTTGAACTATCCTGGGATGCCAGACCCAGCGAGTTCATGGGCCAGAGTTTGCCTGTAGTGAAAACAGGCTGCATTTCCTCTTATAGACATGCCGAAAGCACAACTCGTGTTTTTGTCCCGTAAAGGAAACCCTTGGTTGCAGCTAGTTGAATTTGCTGTGTTCCCTCTTGCAAATCCCAATGGCTGCCTTAACAAGCTGTAAACAAGGAGGGCAGTAACTTGTTTTGTAGCTGCTGAATTATTTATTTAATTTTTTTCCTCTGCTATTCAATAACTATTATTATCTCTTGAGTATTTTGAGTAAACTGCATGGTTTCTGGAAAGAAGGAAGGAAGGAAAAGATAGAAGCTTTGCTTGCTACTTTTTGGCTGCAAATCATCTCAAAGTTAAATCTGGTGTTATTTTAAGGCAAATAATTTGGGCCTAACTGAAGCCGTTGGTATTTCCACATCCCTAGTTCTGGTAATTCCCTCCACCCTCCATGAACACCTTCTTTCTAGTTTTAAAAGCCTGATTGCATTTTTTTAAAAGGCTGGTTTGTTTTGTTTGCTAGTTTGTTTTGTGATCTGCACATTCCACCCCCCATGGTTTTCTTCTATCCCATGGCTCTACTTGGGAGGTGAGGTGTGTCTGTCCCCGTCCCCCACACACACACACATCATGGATGAGAATGCTTCTATCTCATCCCTACTGCTTGCATAGCTGACATAATGCTGAAGGGTATTTATTTATTTTTATATATACATTTATTTATTGGATTTTTATATTGCCCATCTGGCAGCAAGGCTTTCTTCATGGGAGTAGGACTTCTCGTTATTTCTGCATAATCCATAACATTCTCTGTGTTGCTCCCACTCACCTCCTGCCACCCCAGGCTTGCTAGGAACGCTGGCTCCTCTGAACGCCCCCAGCCAGCCACTTGAATGGTGACTCTCCAAGCACTAGGGGCGCTTTAGCAGACCAGCGCTAATTGTCCTCTGCAGGATGAAAGCTATTTCAAGTTAAGAATGAAGATCAATAGTGAAACTATTATCTTCCTAGTCTGTCATTGATGCTCTGCCTTCCCCTGTAATGATGGCCAGGGGGAAGAAAATCTGAAGTGTAGCATTGTCACTAGTCGGATAATAATACATCCCTGTGTGGCTTGAGCCGCAAGGCTGATGCACAAAGATTGAACCCTATGATGCTTTTCCCATGGGTTTATTTGTAGGACAGGACCAGGAAAATCTTCCTTTAGCCTTTCTGGTTTCCCGCTTACTATTAGAAACCAAGGAACAACCCGGAAGCCTTAAAGGACTTAGCCAAGTTCTTTGCACCTCCTAGGCATCCCAAATTTGGGTTTTAAACTACGACGGGGAGGTTTTTGGGAGAAGGACCGTAGCCCTTCTCCGCTGGCCTCTTCCATTCTCCTCCAGTGTCCAGTGTTTTTCAGCAGTGTTTTTCCTGAGCTCTGTCACTGATATCCTATTTCATCAAGAGATGGCAGAAATTCTACCCGGGACCTTCCATCTTCACAGTGGACACTAACCACTGGGCCTGCTCACATCATCGTGGGGACCTGATGATGCCCTTGGTCTGCTGAGACGAATATTGCCAGTTCTGAGGGACAGCAGCCCTCCAGGTTAATCCTAAGGCCACTTTTCCTCAACAGAGAAGCCTCCCAGATGGCTTCTCTGCTCTTCTCATCATTCCCGGCCAGCCTAGAAGGCACCCAACTGGGGAAGTCTGCTTTGTCCCATTCATAGAAATCGATGTGGGTGTGGGTGTGTGCATGAAAAAAAAATATTTAGGGCAGGAGGGATAGCCCATCGGAAGCTAGAAATATCCTTTCCAATTGTGGCTGCTCTGAGAAGGAACCCGTCAAGATAGCCAACCTTTATGGTGACCTGGGATTTCTTCTCCTTATTAGAGATGAGCACGAAACAAAACTTTTTATTATTCCGTTATTCGTTTCATTATCCAACGAATAACAACGAAATTATGCAACACAACAAAGTGAAAAGGAAATGTTCATTCCATTCCATTTCATTTTCCCATAGGAATGCATTGAAGTCATGCATTCCTACGGGGAAAAGCCAGGTTCAAGGAACCAGAGGATTTTAAAACGTTTTTGCCGCGCCAAGTGCCAATTTAAAAAAAGTTTTAAAAAACCCTCCTTTTCCTCATCCCTTGGAGGGATTTGTAAACTTTTTTTTTTTGCTGCCCCAAGCCCGCTCTACAGCTGATCAGCACTTGGGGCAGCAGCAAAAAAAAAAGGTTTAAAAAATCTCACCTTTGCGTGCACGATCAAGTTAAACAAGCACCACACACAGAGTACACTGAAAATGAAACGAAACAAAATGAAAACTGAAACAATATTTTTAAAAAATCGTTTCAAACGAAAGAAAACTGAACAAAATGAAAAATGAAATGAAATGCTATTTTAGTGTTTTGTGCCCATCTCTACTCCATATATGTGCTCCTCTTACTGGGTTTGGGAGGAACCTGTCTCCTCCCAATCTCATCTTCTTCTTCTTCTTCTTCTTCTTCTTCTTCTTCTTCTTCTTCTTCTTCTTCTTCTTCTTCAGCGTTTGTCCATGATTATTAAATTCATAATGGCTACTGCTGAAATCACCACCACTTGGGTGCCTTTTTTTTGGGGGGGGGGCATTCCTTTCTGATCCCCACCACCCTACATGGGTGTACAGGTGTCTGTCTAATGAAGTTCCTCTCCATGTATGGGATGGCGCTACAGTTCACAGAAAGCTCAGACCACATCCAACCTGTTCCTTTCTGGCATGCCAAAAGGGGCCCGGAAGAATCTGGGGTTTCTTGGTTAACCTGCAAACCTCTGAGAGAGAGGGACCTCTTGGAGCAGCCGCTGTTTGGGGTCATTCTATGGGAAGAAGTCAGGACACTGAATATGCAGAGGGCTCCTGACCCAGAGAAGGAAGTTCGTCCCCAGAGTGAAAGGCGTTTTCAGCAAACCAGACAGACGCACAACGCTAACCCCCACACACACACCTCAATGGGGAGACACGATTCTTGGATGTTGATGTTTTATTTTCCATCTCCCGCCCCCCCTCCGCCTGCCCCCCCCCCCTCCTCCTCCCCGGCTCAGTCGAGGGGCCCCTGGAAAATGAGGCGGACAAACCCCTGTTGGCCGGTGAGCCAGGTCCCGCAGAACGGGCAGGCAGCGTGGAAGGCGTGGGTGCCGTGGGGCAGCGGGATCTGGGCCCAGTACTGCACAGTCTTGGCAGAGCAGACGTGGCCGCAGGGGCAGAAGGCGTGGGTGGGGCGCCCGGCGTCCAGGTAGAGCCCCGCCTCGCAGCCCATCCAGAGAGGCACGTAGGGCCCCGAGCGGCGGCACATGGGGCACTCCCGCTCCAGGCCCCCTTTCTCCTTCCGGAAGCCCCAGTTGTGGAAGCCGTGGACGTGGCCGCAGTTGACGTACACCCAGGGCTGCTTCTTCTCCACCACCCCTCGCTGGGCCAGGCTGGGGAAGGCCAGCGTGCTGAAGCCCACCGGGCACTGTGGGCGGGCGGCGTTGATCTCCTGCCGCAGCCCCTCCAGCTGCTGCAGGGTGGGGGTGCGCAGGAGGCCCCCCGAGGTCCGCCACAGCAGCGTGGCCCCGCACAGGTCGATCAAGGAGCCGTCCTGCAGCACATTCGACTCCGACTCCACCTGGTCGCGGGAGAAAGGTGTCAGATCAGGAGGCCTCACGGACGGACCGCCCTCTTGCGTGACACTGCGGGCAAGGCAGGGAGGGGCCGTGGCCCCCGTGGCGCAGGGCCCACTCTTGAGCCGTGGCTCCTCCAAAGGACAGGGGCATCCCCTCCCACAGCCCAGCAGCCCCGCCTCAGCCTCCCCCAACGTACCAGCTTCCCCCGCTGCTGTGCCGAGCGACTGTCCCGCAGCGCGTACACGTTCCCACACACGGAGATCTCGCGCCACACGCCCGGCGTGGAGTCCTCGCTGAAGCCGCCGTTAGGGTGCATCACGAGGACCCCGTTGGTCGTCAGCCCGTCCATCAGCCCGTCCGGAGTCCTCCACTTCGCTGCCCTCTCCTGCCAATGAAACCAGAGACGGGCATCACAGCACCGCTTGGGCCAGGGGTACGTGGGGGCGGCCGTGGTCCAGCGGCAAGCCACTCCCCACCCGCGTAGTTGGAGGGTTGTCTGCCCCATAGCAGGGATGGCTCTACCCCCCTTCTAGATGAGGTCTGTCCAGGCATGTCCAAACTTTGTCCCTCCAGATGTTTTGGACCACAACTCCCAGAATTCCAAGCCTATATTTCCAGTGGCAAAGGTCCGTGGGAGTTGTGGTCCAAAACATCTGGAGGGCCGAAGTTTGGACGTACCTGCACGCCAACTGGGTCATTTTACACGGGGGCTCCTACAGATGCCCTTGCCCGACATTTCCCATCAGTTCTACCCAGCACTGAAAACGGGTGAGGGATATAAGAACATAAGAACATAAGAAGAACATAAGAACATAAGAAGAACATAAGAACATAAGAACATGATGGCTTTTCCAGTATAAAAACATCGTGGAGCACAACTATCCATCAGTGTTACACTGGGCATACTGAAGATTGAAAGGAGCCTTCTTTGGCCCACAAGATGTTTGGAGTCTCAGCTCCCACAAACTCTGATTTAATTCTGTTTTAGTATGCTCTTCAAAACTGAAACAAAGTGAAATTTCCACCCATCTGCACTGGCCAAATTAAATGGCTACAAATGACAATCATGTTGGCCACCCTATAGATGTTCACATGAGGAGCCTTTCAGGAGGAAAAGAGGTGGCAGCACTAACTTGTCACCAGATCCGGATTTTTAAAAAGCTGAACACAGAATCCTCTGAGTCCCAATGGGCATTTTTCTCCCGTTTGCATTCTCCCATATTCAGATTTGTCAATTCGGAGCAGAGTGAATGTGCAGATTTTTGAAAAATTCATCTATAAAAGAGCCAAAGTTAATTTTTCCCTCTGTTATAATCAAAGGTTCCTGCGCTGTTGTCATGGATGATCACTGTTCCCTTATGAGGGACTCAAACCCATCCGAGAAGTGGAACAGCCTATTATCATCTTGGAAAAGGTAAGATTCCCTGAAAACAAGATGTTTGTCACTGGAAAGGGAACAGGGCCTGTCTTGTTTTTCATATACAGTACTTGGACTTTAAAATTGCCTGCTTTCTGGGAAGGGCTGCAGCCGTTTGGAATGGGCCTGTTCTGCCTGTCTTGAGTCACGGCAACTGATACCCTTTGTTGCATTGTGTAACCCCACAAGTATATATGCATAGGGAAAGAAGCGCACAAAACTACTCTGGTGACTCACTCACTCCAAGGAAAATGTTGCGGGAGGCGTCAAAGCCAGCGGCATAGATGCGCGCCGTGTAAGGGGGATTCCTCTCGCATATGACGCGGCAGGCAAAGCGGGAGATGGTGCTCTGAGCCGACTGGCCGTCGATGGCCGAATTGGACGCAGGGGTCGTGTCCGTCACCACGAAATCAATCATACTTTCTGTCGAGCGGCCAATCTGAGGACAGAGGACCAGGAGAAATAAAGACAAACCAACACACCGAGTCAGACACGGATGTTTGCCTGCGCCCTGAATTTAGGTTGTCTTCTGCCTGCTGCAGAATAAAGAGAAAAGAACCGAGGAAGGGCAGATGTTTTTGCTCTGCAACTCTCTTAAGCCCTTGTGATGGGCCGAGGCTGGACATAAGAACATAAGAACATGAGAAGAGCCCTGCTGGATCAGTCCAAAGGCCCATCTAGTCCAGCTTCCTGTATCTCACAGAGGCCCCACCAAATGCATCTGGGAGCGCACGAGACTAGATATCTGTCTCCTGATCCTACTCCCCTGCATCTGGCCCTTGAGGTGCCCTGGTTTTAAGCCTGGAGATGACACATCCCCATCACAGTGTGTAACCTGCGATGGACTTCTCCTCCAAGCTTCTTGGAGCGGCAGGACAAAACCAGCGCTTGAATAGGGGACTGCTTGGTTGGCTCTTTCCACAATCATCAGCAAGCATCCACTGCCATGTATTTGGGGGTTGAGACTATAACATGACAAGCTCTGCCCAGAACATCTGAATGGCCAAAATGGTCCTTGTCTGTGCCTGAGCCAACTGAAGGGAATACAGCCGACAACAAGCAGTATCCACTCCCTAACCCTAACCCTAACCCTAACCCTCCTTGGGTGCATGATTCATGGTGGTGGGAGAAAGGATGATGGGACCTAAAGTCTAACAACCCATCCCGAGGCCACCGTGGCAAGGAACGTTTTGCTGGCTTGAAGTCCACGCGGACTGGTCCTAAACTGGGGTCCTCAAGCATTGCTGAACTCTGGGGCTTCCCGATACCCCTGCAAGGATGGCCGGCGTGCAGGGATTCTGAAAAGCAGCCCAACAATACCAAGGGACCAGATGAGTGGGAGTCACACCTCTGTCTCATCCCTTCTTGAGAAGAGGGTGATCAAGGGTTCGGTTTGTCACTGGGTCAGCATCCCTCTGTGCATGGATGGAATGGCCAGCATAAGAACCACACCAGAATCCCATAGCTACAGCTCAGACATTCCCCCCGCCACTGACTTGACATCCTTTCAGCCCTGTTCCAGTTTAAAGGCAGAAGAACCCGGCATCAGCACAGACTGGCATTAACAGTACTAGCGGACGAAATCCATGCAGGCAGGTTTCCAAGCGGCCCAGTGGCGGCCTGCTCCATGAAACACCCAATGCCACTGCCCATTCCACCGCCACATGGGTCTGTTTCTTTCCCCCCAACCAGCCTTCTATTCTCTCTCCCAAGAGATGGCTTCTCTTCTGCAGGCACCAAGCGTGTCCAGGCCTTCAGGAGCAGCCAGCATCACCGCAGAGTGGCGAAGCCTGAAGCCTGGGTCTCTCCGACACTTACACTGGCTGTGCGTGCATGCTTAGGAGGAAATTCAAGCCACTGCATTGCTCAGCAGCTCAGGATGTTCCTAAGGAGAGCAGACAGCCTTTTTTCCCTACCCTTTGCGGGGCTTCCAATAGCTTTCCCGGTTGCAAATCTGACAGCCAGGTCTTATTTGCTACGCTCGCTTCACAGTGTTGGACTACGAACCCAGTCATCCCTGCCCCTCAGTCCTGCGGGGTAGGCAATGAGGGGGGCTGCCGTGTGACACATCTAGACCTTCCCCGTCCTGAGATTCTGCCCCTTGGTCATCCCGCTCAAGGCAAGTGCTGCTGCCGGTACCTGGAACATGTCCGTCTCGCTGTCGTGGGTGTACTCCACAATGACCGAGTGACTCCGAGAGAGGGTGTAGGAGATGCTGTGTTGGCCTCTGTTGCTGAGCGCCTGTTGGGCAGAAGGGAGACTGTTGATGGCCGCCAACCTCTCGGTCCCTAGGTGGCCCCTACTCCACCTTTGAAGCAATGGGCACCACCCCCTTCCCTCCTGCTCTTATATAGCTTAAATCCAGTGTCTGTACCCCATGCCTTATAGCCAAAGTTCCCATGCAAGGTGGCCTTGCGCTGAGCTGTCTTGGGATATAAAAAGTAAGCTTCTATGGATTCTGAGAGACGTTCTTTGATTGATGGCCACAGGAACATCAGAAGAGCCCTGCTGGATCAGGCCAAAGGCCCATCTAGTCCAGCTTCTTATATCTCACAGGGGCCCCACCAAATGTGCCTGGGAGCGCACAAGACTAGATCTCTGTCTCCTGATCCCACTTCCCTGCATCTGGCCCTTGAAGTACCCTGGTTTTAAGACTGGAGATGACACATCTCCATCATGGTTTGTAACCTGTG
Source organism: Phrynocephalus forsythii (assembly GCA_029282475.1). NCBI lineage: Eukaryota > Metazoa > Chordata > Lepidosauria > Squamata > Agamidae > Phrynocephalus > Phrynocephalus forsythii. The sequence continues at coordinate 8,115,508 of JAPFRF010000019.1, forward strand.
ATGGACTTTTCCTCCAGGGATCTGTCCAATCCCCTTTTGAAGGCATCCAGGCTTCAGGGGCTTTTGCCAATGCAAAACATGGGTTCAGCTAACTTCTTGTGGTCTATATTGACTCCAGGGTGTCAGCCAGAGTCTTTTCTCACGTGAAGACTTAGGGCTTTCTAATGTACCGCCTGTGGCCCACCACCTGGTGTTTCCCACTGAATCATCCCCTTAAAACAAAAAAAAAAAAAACAAAAGACTCTACGTCCAGGGCTAGCACTTCCATTAAGGTGAACTAGGCAGTTGCCTAAGGCACCAAAATGGAGAGAGGGCGCTGGACAGCCTGCCACTGCCCCCCTGTCCCGTCCCCCCCGTCGCTGGCCACTGCCGTCCGTCCCCCCACTGCCTGCCAGCCACCTGTCGCCGTCCGCCCATCGCTGCCCTCCTCCGCCCGCCCGCCCGCCGCCGCCCACGCCCATAGCCGCCCACCTCCACGCCCGTCACCGTCCCCTGCCATCCCCCTGCCCCCGCCCCCTGCCCGCCACCACCATGCCCACCCCCCGCCCCGCCCGCCCTGCCAGCCCGCCACCCCCACCCCGCCCACCACCCACCACCCCCTGCCGCCCCTGCCCCGCCCCGCCCACCCCCCGCCCCTCACCTCGGGTGCAAAAAAACCTAGCACTGGCCCTGTCTACGTCTTGATAGTTCTGACTAAAGCAATGTGTTCCATTCTATTCAGAGCCGCACGTTCCCAGGGCACACGGGTGGTTCCCGACGAGCAGAAGTGGTTTTCTGGCAGGCCAAGCAGGGGGGCTCAAACTCACCTTGGACACAAGCGGTGTAGAGATGTGATGGATGACGTCCGGTTGGACCCCGTTGGCCTTCGGCCTCTTGTACAGGGCCAGCCGGCTGCGGCGCCGGCCCTTGTCCCCGTTGGGCAAGGAACCATTGTACCTGGTGCACATGACAGTCATGGGTTACGTTTCTCTCTGATACAGACCCTGAGCTGAACATCTCCATGTTGCAATAGGGGCCCCAGAGTCTGGATTTCTCTCCAGTTACTGCATTTTTAACTCTGCTGCTATGTTTCCTTTCTTTAAGACTTAAAATGGGGGGCAGGGCAAGATTTTGTTGCTATGCATGGCTTTGCCTGGTAGTTCTTGACAATCTAATAATGATAATAACACCATAAAATAATAACACATAAAAACATGTGTCTGTTTTTCAGGGTTTAGCCACAGAGGTGCCAAAGGTTTTAACCTATATTGTTTATTATTATATTCCGCTTGTTTTAATTATTGTAATTTTTGTGTGGCTTTATAGCCGTTGTAAGCCGCTTAGAGTTCGCGAAGAAGATAAGCGGGGTATAAATGCAAAAATAAAAATAAAAATAAATAAATAAAATATGGATCAGCACTGCTGGCAAATGTATTAAAACTTACTCCGAATGTCTAAATGTTTGTTGTTTTGTAACACTGTAGCCCCCCCCAGGTCTACAGAAGATCGATTACAAGCCCCTTACCCACACACCCCGCAGATGCTGAAAAAATGCACACGAAGGTGAACCGCTTAGAGTACACATTGTAGATAAGCGGGGTATAAATCTAATAAATAAATAAATAAATAAATAAATAAATAAATAAACAAACATTAGAACCTAAGAACCTAAGAAGAGCCCTGCTGGATTGAGCCAAAGGACCTGCCTAGTCCAGCTTCCTGTGCCTCCCAGTGGCCCCACCAGATGTCTCTGGGAGCGCATGAAACAATGAGATACCTGACTCCTGATGCTACTCTCCTGCATCTGGCATTTAGAGGTACCCTCCTTTTAAGCCTGGAGATAACTCATTTCCCCATCATGGCTTGTAACCTGCGATGCATTTTTCCCCTCCAGAAATCTTTCCAATCCCCCTTTAAAGGCTTCTAGGCCAGATGCCATCACCACATTCTGTGGCAGGGAGTTCCACAGACCAACAACATGCTGGGTAAAGAAGCATTTTCTTCTGTCTGTTCTCACTCTCCCACCCCTCAGTTGGAGTGGATGACACCTGGTTCTGGTATTGTGTGAGAGGGAAAAGAGTTTGCATAAAAGGATTATTGATTTTAATAGCAAAAGCTATAGCTAGCATGGTATCTGGCTCTCTCTAGTGTCCAATTCTGAGAACCTTGTGTTTAGTCATATATACAGTACAATATTTTTCCATGGACCGTGTAAGACTATATTTTTGTCTAAAAATTTTAGATTAAAAATTGAGGGTCATCTTATACAGGGAAATAAGCCAAGGAGAGAACCACATAGTTACAAAACTGTTATTTTGGGTTGGAAAAGTCGGGGGGGGTCTTATACATTGGGGAGTCTTATAGACAGGAAAAATAAGGTATTCTAAAATATGTTTATTTTATTATTTTTAATATTTTCAGGCCATGGAATAGTGAATCAGTGGATAATGATCCCATGGATAAGGGGATCCTAGCGTATATGTCTTCAGTTCAGTTCCACTGTACATGGAAAGATGCTTAGAACCATAAGACTACGCTTGCCCAAAATCTAACTCAAAATAGTTCTTCCAGTCACACCCCACCTTTGATCATCTTTTAAGACTTATAAGAGCTCCCAGGAAAAGCCATGCATAACAAAAAACCAAGAACATTTAAGGCTGAATTAAGATTTTTGTTATTAGAAAGAGGTTTTGAAATGGCTGTTACCTCAGAGAGATGGAGTGCAATATTTAGACCACAGACTCAAACACCCAGAATACTTGGTTGCTGAGCGTTGACAATGAGCAGCATAAAAGACAGACTAATGAACTTTTAGAGCAAGAATGACATTATTAATACAAGTTATGAACTTTTGAAGTATTTGTTTACATAGTCATCCTGGCAAGAAACAAGAGTAATTAGCTGATGTAAATTGTCAACTGACAAATAGCAGTTCAGTTTTAACTTATACAATAACTTTTGCCTTGAGGAAAAAGCTGGTTATGCTGCAGTTCAAATTTGTCCAAAGAAACTAATTGTGGCTGGACCCAATACTATAGGGAAAACGGGATTTTATTTTTCTCCATAGTATACTTTAAGCTCCACAGCCTCTAAATACAGCCTGGAATTTAACCCATGTATCCCACTTCAGCTGTTACTATCTCAAATTTCTCTTTCTTAAGTTTTTTAATTTAATGTATTCTTCCTTTCTTCCCTGTCTAAAAACATTAAATTAAATTGTTAATTTAATTTTAATTTTTTTTTTTAGACTAGCCACTTTGAGATCAGTGACAGCATGTGGCAGGAATTTGGAATGATCTGACACACTTGTTCTGTTTTACCCTACTTGATGCAGAGGGGCACTGCTGGGAATGTACACCATACATCACATGTACAAATAAATGAGCCCTAGATACTGTGGTGTGACGGCAGAGAAGTGTAATGGCACGGCCAGAATAAATGTGAGGGCACCATTAGAATTTAGGTTTATAGGAAGGATTTGCTCTTATCTCTGTATGTGTCACTGGCCATCATTCTGTGGCTTAACACAGTACTGTAAATCGCCGTAGAGTAGGTTCACCGAATCAATGAGGATTTTGATTCAATTCCTCTACTAGTTCCACTGATTCAAACCTCTCCTAGCTGCTAAATGAAGAAAAAAGTTAAACTAGGCCTGTTTTGTTTTGTTTGATACGAAATGAATATTTTTTTAAAAAAATCATTTCGTATTTTGTTTGTTTCCATTTCTTTCTTTCTTTTTTAAACTTTTAATAGAACCAATGGCCTCAAGAGATGGTGAGTACTCCAAACCTGGAAACATTCAAGAGAAATTTGGACAACCACTTGGCAGATCTCCTTTGATTTGTATTCCTGCACGGAGCAACGGGGTTGGACTTTGAATGGCTTTGAATGCCGCTTCCAACTTCACTATTGTATGATCCAATGATTAAAATAATGTGGAATTTATTTTTAATACATGTGTTTCAGAAAGGAAGGAATTATTCCCTTGGATAATGAATCATTATACTTCTGGAAAGAGATGGGGCAACTACAAAACATCAAGTAAAATAAATGTGTAAATTATTCCCAAGAGTGGTAGGGAGCACAGAGGTGAAAAATTATTTTACACTTGTGTTGATATGCTAGCCGAACTTTTTGATGCTTTGCTTCTTTTGTTGTTAGATGACTGTTTCAAACAACTAGAGGAAGACCTGTGAAGGAATAACCTGGAGTTCCAGCAAAACATTTTTTCTAGGGAGAAGGGTGCTTTGACTTACCCCAGCACAATTAGCTCCCCATATTTCACTGGCTCCTTGGTCAACAATATACTGTCCTCGGGTGAAGGATAAATGCGACCACTTTTGGGGCAGGTTCGCCGGAGATCTATTGGCTGGGAAGTCACTGCTTCAGGGCTGCCTTCTAGCACCATCCTGTAACCACAGGTTATAGAATAAATGATCCATTTCCAAGATTTAGTCCCGAAAACAAGAGGCACCAGAAGAGTAGACCACGCCACATTAGGAAACCTCTTCTCCACCTTATTTGTGACTTTTATGTCCTGCTTTTCTTCTCAATTGCTCAAGAGAGTATGCACATGCCTCTTTCTTGCTTGTGTCTGTCTTCACAATGACCCTGAGAGGTAGGGTTGGCCTGAGTGAGGGTGGCCGGCCCAGGTTCCTCCTAAGCCAGCACTAATTATTACTACACTGCCGCGACATTAACAACAACAACAACAACAACAACAACAACAAGCTGCAATTTTTATTTTTCAATCTCTCTGAGCTCCCTTTCAGAACAAAATAATATAAATGCAATACTGTAATATGCTCATATAAATATAGTATCCCTGGTGCTTTTAAGAACCGAGGTCTCTGCCTCTAAAACTTCACTGTAAAAAAAAAAATTTAAAACTTGGCAGGAGGAAAGCAACCGAGGAAGAGGAAGGAAATGGTGAACAGCCTCATGAAGGTACATGTTTGGCCATGAGTGAGGGTCTCCAGATGCTTTGGCCTACAAGCTCCAGGAGGCCCATCATCCTGAGCACAAGTGGGGGAATGTGGGGGTTGTGATCCAAAACATGTAGCTTAGGCGTAGTAAAAAGCCGTATGGTGCAAAACTATAGATGTCTACTCAGAGTAAACCCCACTCAGTTGTGGAAGTGTGTTTAGGACGGCAGCCTTAATTGTCGAGACTGCTCAATGAGAGGGGCAAGGCACTCTCCACTTGCTCAGAAGCTCATGGTCACAGAACATCCCTTCCCATCCTGAGTTCCTCTTGCCTTCTCTTTGCATCCAACCCTTCTGAGGGCTTTTCAGTGTCCAGATGTTGCCACCTTGACACTTCCTGACCTCTGCTGGGCTTATTGCCCATCGTGAGGTGGTTTTTTTTTCCCCCTCAAGGATTTGCACAGTAAACACCTCAAGTATTTCCTGGTTTCTAAGGCAATGGTCCTGACCCTTCATAGCCCCCAGAGTCACCATGGCGACAGCCCTAAACTACCTCTACTGTTGCTATGGCAGCAGTTCAGATAATGCCTCCTTGTTGCCATGACAACATTCTCTCCTCCATCCTGCTAGGGGAGAAGGCCTTCTGTAGTTCGTTTAAACCCTTTAAATGCTTCTTTTTCCACATCCTGTCACAGATCTTGGGCCGTGTTCACAATATGTTCCCACACACATAATATCCCCCCCAAAACACACACACACACACACACACACAGAAAGAGAGAGAGAGAGAGAGAGAGAGAGAGAGAGATGAAAGGAACAGAACTGGCAGATGAAGAACTGCAAGTAAACCCAGACTCTTAGGTCTGACCTGGGCCTAATTCAAGCCTAAACCATAGCTGGCCCAAGCACTTTTTCTGCCCAAGGCAGAAATTTTGTTTATTTAATTATTAATTTTTTTCTTGCCAACCCATTAGTGCAATGTACTAATCCACACCATGTATAAAAGACAAACTGCATAGTTTTAAAAGCTACCTAGCCCAGTTATTTCAAACCCCTAGGGCAATCAAGTCACATCAAATCTCACAAGTGGTTTTGCTCAGGTTAAAAAATTAAGATACTATAGCACCATCAATGTGATGGAATTGAAAGCACCTACATCATTCTGCCAAAGGACAAGGACCTCAGAACTAGCCTGGCTGATAGGAGGGTACAACTCAGCAGTACACAAAATAATAAAGCCTCTGAGCATAGGCAGAGTGTGCATCCCCCTCAGCACTCAGAAATCATTATTCTGCCCCCCCACACACACACACATACAGTCTATTTGGATTGTGAGCATCGGTTTTAGGTACAAGAGATGTTTCCTGAATGCCGTTCTTTTTGAAATGCATTTATTTATTTGTATATTTTCATTAATTTAAAATGTTTTAACCACACCTTTCTCCTTAAAAAGAACCCAAGGCAGCTTTATGTACCTCATTAAACAATAATATTTAAAGGTATCAACGTTAAATGTACAAATACTAATAAGGATCAAATGAATACCATATTAAGCATACATAAGCAATACCAGAACACATTTGAAGCAACAATCTATTTAAGGACCTCATTCAGACATTCATACACCCCAGGAAAGCTTGCCTGAATAAAAGAATCTTTGCCTGCTTGGGAAGGACAGTGTAATGTAATTTAGAGTAGTGAAGTGTTTTGTTTTTTTGTTTTTGTTTCCCTAGGCTTAAGCAAAACTGTGAATTCTAAGGTGCTAACGGACTTCCGTTGTAGATTTATAATCTTTAAAGAATGTAGATAGAATGTTGTACATTATAAATCTACAACGGAAGTCAACTAGCACTTTAGAATTCCTAGTTTCATGTAAACCTAGGGGGGAAAACACTTCACTACTTTAAATTACGTTACAGACAGCAGAGAGGGAGACAGGCTGGCCTCCAGTGTGTGTCTTGGGGGGGGGCATGGCTGTTTTATTTTGGACCCACTGAATTGTGCCCGTGCCAACACCTTTTTTGTTTGTTTTAGTTTTATTTATGATTTGTATACTGCAACTCAAGGCCCTGAACAACAATAAATTAGCATAAACTAGGGATAAAAGCAGAAACCATAAACAAAAAATCAATATACAGTATGTATAAAAAGACAACAGCATAAAAATACAGACATAAACAAAAATATAGACGCCCAGCAGATCTAAGCAGAAGGAACACACATTCCCTCCACAACCCCACCGAGAACAGTAATCTAGCCAGGATGAAATTATAGGCATGTCCAAACTTCGGCCTTCCAGATGTTTTGGACCACAACTCCCACAGTCCTTTGCCATTGGAGTTACAGGCTTGGAATTCTGCTAGTTGTGGTCCAAAACACCAGGAGGGCCGAAGTTTGGACATGCTAAGCCATGTGCCTGTCTCCAGAACAAGTCTCTAGGAATTGGATGCACCTGACACACTCGTTTTAAGTGTGCAAATGGACTCCTGGCCACCACCAAACCCTGGAGGCCCAGACTCAGAGATGACTCCATCATTCTTCCCTGTACCTCAAAGGTAGCAGGTTGGAGAAACTGAATTAGTTAATCACCATCACATATGACTTGGTGCTGGAAATAAGGTCCTCTCAGCCCAGTCAGGAGCTTGGGAGGGTGGCATGGTGGCCCATGTAATGGTTGGAATACCCGATTTTGGAAATCCCTGAGGGCGAATTCCTTAATGTTCCAAGTTGCTACTAAGCCATAAAGTTCATGGGGTGGCCTTGCACCAGCCAGCCCGAGAGACCTCACAGGGCTGTTTTCAGGATAAAATATGGACAGCCGTGTGTGCATAAGACCATCAGAACATGAGAAGAGCCCTGCTGGATCAGCCAAAGGCCCATCTAGTCCAGCTTCCTGTATCTCACAGTGGCCCCACCAGATGCGTCTGGGAGCGCACGGGACCTGATTCCCACTCCCCTGCATCTGGCCCTTGAAGGACCCCAGTTTTAAGCCTGGAGATGACACAACCTTGAGCTCACTAGAAGCAAGACAGGATATGGCAGTGTTGGCAAACCTATGGCATGGGTGCCAAAGGTGGCCCTCTGAGCCCTTTCTGTGGGCACCCGACATCGCCCCTTCACAGCCACCTGTATTCAGGTTAAATTGCTGTATGGGCACTTTGCAAAAAATTAGTTGGTTCTAAATCACCATTTGCGCACTTGGTCTCTAAAAGGTTCGCCATTATTGGGATATGGTAATGTAACTATTAAACAGTAAGAAATGCTGTAAACTCTTTAACCTTCCCCCAGGACTGGGGCAGGTGGGTGGAGGAAGAGTACCGTCCCAGTGCCATTTACCACTGACTTTGTTGCAGGTGCCATGCAAGCTGCTGTCAAAATAATCCCATTGTCCTCATGTGTCAGAACATTCGCATGATCCAGAAAAATACAGCAGATTTTTTTTCCTGCCTCCAAGATCTGCCCAGCCCTTGAGGTCATCTGAAGGCAAGATGAAGAAGTCCACTCATTGGGAACAGAGCCTTTAGTCTGGAGACGCCATCCTTCTCAAAGGGCATTTACTCTGCTCCGGTGTGGAAGCCTGAGCCCGTTTTTGACAAGGCTACTTGCAGAGTTCCGTGGGCAATGGAGACTCTTACAAACTCCATAGATCTTGTCTATTGATAACTGGGTAGGTAGATTCTCTACCTGCAGAGCCAAGGGATGGGAGGGGTTTGATTTCCCCCCTGTGCCCACCCCACCCCACAGAGAAGTCAGCCTGTGTGGCCTTGGGCAAACATCAAAACCTTCTCTACTGGGAAAAGCCTGGAAAAGGGTTGCTATAAACTGAAATTTTATTGACTGCACATTCATCATCATCATCATCATCATCATCATCATCACCATCACCATCATCATCATCATCATCATCATCATCATCATATTGATTGCATGTTTTGTTTTAATTTTCATGACAGCACCACACTACTGTATGTTGAAATCTTTAAACACAGCCGACTGCTAAATGTTTGTAAATAGCTAAGTAAATAAAATATGGCTGCTGAGCCCTCCTTGACATAAACAACACGACTCCCACTAGTTGGCTTCTTCCTTCACTTTCCTGTAAACAGTTCGTTCAAAGGCACAAAGACCGAGGCAGTTAACATCCTGGGTTACTAATTTGGCAGCTACAGAGCTGTAAAATCAAAGCTCAAGCAACCTTGCAAGGAGATGTCAAGGACCTTCTTGGCCATGATGCCCACAGGGTGACCTTGGGCATAATCACTCTCAATCTGCCTAGAATCTTCCTGGTTTTGAAGATAAAACGAGAGAGCAGACCACATTTGTGCTAGCAGACATTTAAACACAAGAATAGCAACTTGGGATCAGAAGGCCCTAGTAGTCTGATCATAGACTCATAGAATTATAGAATCTTAGAGTTGGAAGAGACCTCCAGAGCCATCTAGTCCAACCCCCTGCCATGCAGGAACCCCCATCACAATATTTCCGACAGATGGCCATCCAGCCTCTACTTAAAAACCTCCAAAGAAGGAGACTCCACCACCCTCCTTTGTGGCAGAATATTCCACTGCCGAACACCTCTAACTGTCATGAAGTTCTTCCTCATGTTCAAATGGAATCTCTTTTGCTGTTGATTGAAACCATTGCCCCGAGTTCTAGTCTCTGAAGCCATGGAAAACAAACCTGTTCCCTCTTCAATATGACATCCTTTCAAATATTTAAACATCGCTATCATATCCCCTCTCAGTCTTCTTTTTGAAAGGCTAAACATTCCCAGTTCCCTAAGCCGTTCCTCATAAGACATTTCGTCCAGACCCTCAACCATCCTGGTCACCCTCCTCTGCACCCGCTCGAGGTTGTCAATATCCTTTTTAAATTGAGGCACACAGAACTGGACACAGTACTCCAGGTGGCGTCTGACCAGAGCAGAATAGAGTGGTACTATCACTTCCCTTGATCTAGACACTATGATTCTGTTGATGCAACCAAGAATTGCATCGGCTTTCCTGGCCGCCACATCACACTGGTGACTCATGTTCAATTTGTGGTCCACCAAGACTCCCAAATCCCTTGCATGTAAAGCCATTAAGAACAACCTCCACCCAGATTCCTCAAATACTGTACAGATGCTGGCTTAATAACATAAGAATATAAGAACACTCTTGCTAGAACAGGCCACAGCCCATCCAGTCCAGCATTCTGTCTCACACAGCAGCTCATCATTCCTTCAGGGTATTCCCAAGCAGATGTCTTCATCTGCATGGCATTGAGAGATACCCTACCTATCTCTCCAACCCAGAGGTTGTCCTTAGGCATCCATTATGATAGCCTTGTTCTCCATGAACTTATCCAATCCTTCCTTAAAGCTGTCAAGGCTGACAGCGGTCACCACTTCTTCTGGCAGGGAGTTCCACAGGCCAGTGACCCTCTGGGTGAAAAACTACTTTCTCTTATTTGTTTGAGATCTAGCACCCAAAAGTTTCATGGGGTGCCCCCTAGTTTCTAATGTTGTGCAATAGGGAAAACAGTTTTTCCTTACAGTATCTACTTTGTCTACACCGTATATGATTTTATAAACTTCAATCAGATCACCTCTTAGGTGCCATCTTTCAAGAGTGAAGAGGCCCAGCCATTGCAGCCTAATCCTTCTGGTTGCCCTCCTCTGCATTTTTTCCTTTCCCATCATATCCTTCTGGAGGTATGGTGACCAGAACTGTACACAATACTCCAGCTGGGGCCTCACCATAGATTTATAAAGAGGCAAAATGACACTTGCTGACTTATTTCCTATACCCTTCCTAATGATCCCTAGCATTGAGTTTGCTTTTTTCACTGCTGCGGCACACTGGGCGAACACCTTCACTGAGCTGCCCACCAGGACATCCAAGGTCCCTTTCCTGGTTTGTTGCAGAGAGTTCTGACCCCATCAGTTTATAAACGTAATTGGGATTTTTTTTTGGGGGGGGGGCTATGCGCATCACGCTGCACTTACTAATGTTGAAGCTCATTTGCCAGTGGTTTGCCCACTCCCCCAGTGTCAAGAGATCCCTCTGGAGCTCCTCACAATCTCTCTCGGTTTTTACTACCCTGTGTAATTTAGTATTGTCGGCAAATATGGCTACCTTGCTATTTACTCCTACTTCTAGACCATTTGTGGAGAGATTGAAAAGCAGGGTTCCCTGTACTGAAGCTTGGGAGACCCCACTCTTTACCTCCCTCTACTTGGAGAAGTGGCTTGACTCAAAATACGTTACGGAAGTCCACTCTGACCCTGAAAATTTGTTTGTACAGGCAGGAAACAAACCCCGACTCCCAACCCTCAAAAATAAACAGTCTGTTGGCCTTTTCAAAATCCTAAAGTAAAACCTTATGTCCCCGGAAGGTTTCGGTGTTGACTTTTGTAGTGTCAACACAAGGGAGGCAGTTTACAAGGAAGTGAGCAGATTTACTGTTGGGCTGGATACAACGTTTCCCTGAGGAGTGAAACCGGAAGCAAAATAGTGGATCATTTGGAGTCACTTTTGCTTGCGCCAGCCACCTATCTGTCTGTAAACTGCCTTTACAACCATTCAGGGATTATAAAACAAAACTCCTAAATGGAGCTGTGCAATCAACGAACCCCCCTCATTAGCAGAGGAAGACCGGAGGAGTGGTTAAAAAAAAAAAAAGGAGAAATGTGTGCCATTTCTCCACCTAAGCGTACAGGGTGAGCGGAAGATGCTGTTCCCACCAGAGCTGAGGAAAGTTCTTCAGTTGGCAGCCAAGCCAAAATAACTGCATATGGCATGGATGGGGATGCAAAACGTCTTAGAAGGCCATTAATATTTCTATTTTTACGGGGAGAGGCTGAGAGAGCAGGACCAAGCCAGCCAGGGAAGCAATGGTCCCCATTTTATTGACTCATCTTTGCAACAATTAAATATCAGATCGCAGACACATTTCTCAATCTATTGCAAACCACACCTTGGATCCACCTTGATCTGCCTTCTGGCTGCCCTCGCTCTCTGTGAATTTGTGTACATTTAATCCAGCAATATCAAAGAGGGAGAAAGTTGCGCACACAATAAGAATGGCAAGGCTAAATCCCCCAACTGATGAGATGATTATTAAAAATATATATATTAGAATGTGCAGAAATGGATACATTAACATAAGACTAAAGGGACAAGAAGAATCGAAATTTGATCTTAGCTGGGACCTCTTTTATAACTGGTGGAAGGCTAAAGCATGGTTGTATAAAATAAAAAAGTGGGGGGAAGGATGAATAGATAACATAATGCCAATGACACAGAATCACCAAACGAGAGATGTTATACTGTAAAAAAATTATATGTGTACTATTTTTACTTTTTTATTTTGTTTTTGTTTTTCTTTTTTTTTCTTTTTATTTTTCCTCTGATGTATATCCTTTCTATGTTTTTAACTGAAAAATAAAACTAAAAAAAATGGCAAGGCTCACTTCTTCAGTAAAGTCAGTTCAAGGAACCGTGTTTTAAATATGTTTTAATGTCGATCTTAGTGCTCTTTTAACACAAGACTTGTTTAATTCTTTTCTTAATGTTTGTGTATCTCTTGTTTTTAGCTTTTTAAATTCTGTTTTCTGATCTAAGCTACCTTGGGTCCCTCCAGGGAGAAAGGTGGGAAATAAATAAATTAAGAAATAAAAAGGAAGGAAGGAAGGAAGGAAGGAAGAACTATTTCCCTGATTTAAATTGAGGATACAGCATCCAGGTACATCATGCATGCTATTGGACAAGGTTCACAAAGCAGCTGTACTGTCCATAATTCAATGCTAAGCCTGTGGAGGGCATTTGTTAGAGATGGAACATTCTGATTATTCCATTTTCTTATGGCCGAGACTGTTTTATTCATTTTAGTGACAACCTTTAACAACTAATTTTGTTCCTCTGTTTCCATGTAGGTTTCCCATTCCCCTATGCTTGGGTGGGTGGGGGTGTGTGGAATCCCTGCCTATTTAATGATGTGCATATTCCTAAATATTTGGAGTGCAATTTTTTAAAATGCACACCCCTATTGATACAAGAATCCTGGTGTGAATTTTCAAAATGTGTACATTTCTTTCTTTCTTTCCATAGTCTAGGAGAACTGAGATGTTGGCAAGCACCCCCCCCTTATTCCTCAGAATGCATTGAAAACCTGGAGATGTATACATTTCCAGCCAATAATTTCTGTAATTGCTTTGGTGAGGTTAATGCAGAGGGGATCCTGAAGGTGCAAATTCCATCCTATCATTGATGAATGTTCAGGGGTCATGTCGGGTGAACATTGAAATACGGTGGACCCTTGTATAACAAATGGTTTGTATAACATAAAATTTGTAAAACATAAAAAATTCCAGAGATAGGGGAAATTTGCTTAACATAATCGCCTATGGGGCGAATCTGTACAACATAAAAATAGGATCACTCTGTTTTCAGTGCAATCCCATGGGAAATTTGTATAAAGGAAAATTTGCTTAACATAATTTCATTTGGAACAAATTAATTTCTTTATACAAGGTACCACTGTATAATGCTTTCTAGAAAAGCCTGGCCTATCTTAAGTCAGGCTAAGCATGTCTATTCAGAAGTGATAATAAAATAACAAAATAAAATAAAATAATAAAATAACAAAATAAATAGTAAAATAAACATTAATAAGTGGTAAGGAAGAGATGGTATCAAACCCTGGGGATCAGATGGCAATAAACTAAAGGCCCACCTTTTTTTTTAATCTGAAGGAACATGGATGCATTTGCTAAGAGCCTAAAATAAGAGGGAAGACTGTAAATTAAGGACAGAGTATCTCTCAGCACACACAGAGTGTTTGGGGTCCTAAAATGCTCTCTCTCTCTCTCTCTCTCTCTCTCTCTCTCTCTCTGTGTGTGTGTGTGTGTGTGTGTGTGAGATCTTCAGAACTCAAGTGACAGATATCAAACACTTGTTTGAAGCAGCAGGTTTTCAAGGATGCCATATGTTGCAAGGGCAGGATAGGGATGTACACAAGTTACACAACACAACACACACAATCACAGCATTTCAGAGCTGCTAATGCAGGTAGGGGTAGATGAGTAAGAAGGCAGCCCACATTCTACTCTGCTGGGGTGCTAGGCAGCTGATACACACCGCACATAACTTTGAACATCAGTATGGTTTGAGCAGGAGAAATGGAACGGAGGGCGATGTCCCACCATATTAGAGCACCCATGGGGGAAAGAGAAATAATACTCTGCAGGGACTAGAAACATGCCTAGGTTATTGATGGATGCCTGGTGAGCATTTGCCTTTTCAGGCAACGTGGTGGTGGTGGTGGGGAAGGCCTGGAGGGGTGCATCACATATTATCCGGGGCTCTACAGAAAGGAAGGCATGACAACTAATTTTTGGGGGGACAGGGTTCAAATCTAGCTGCTCTGAGCAGAGTGTCTCTCAGAATCATACCTGGACCGGGGTGTTGCTGAAACGAAAACAAAACACAAACAAGACATAATATACAGCCTCCTGGGGTGCTAAGACCCCCCTCTTTATCCGCTTACATTTTTAGGGTGGCCAGGTGGGTGGTGCCAGGTGTGAAATAATGACAGCTCCAGAAAGGCAAAATCTGCTTATGTTTTGTGGGGGGGGGCAGCACTTGTTTTAGCAGTGAGCCTTCAGGAAAAATAATGCTTTTTTGGTGGGGGGAAGTCACTTTCCACTCACAACATGGCTCACAAAAATGTAAACACAGGCAGACAATTGCCTAGGAGACTGACTCTGGCAGCAGCCAGACCCTCTCTCTCTCTCTCTCTCTCTCTGTGTGTGTGTGTGTGTGTGTGTGTGTGTGTGTGTGTGTGTGTGTGTGTGTGTGTGTGTGTGTGTGTGTGTGTGTGTGTGTGTGTGTGTGTGTGTGTGCAGGCAAG
>JAPFRF010000019.1:8132805-8230305 GCA_029282475.1 Phrynocephalus forsythii
ATCAGACGTTGACAACCGCCCAGAGGGGCCTCGCTGCCAGTATAAAAATCTAATAAATAAATAAATAAAATAAGAAGCTTGTGTGCTATTTCAGAACCAGGGGACGCAGCAGCAGCAGCAGTGACAAAAGCTGCTGTTTTCCATCAGCTTCTGGAGTGCTACAGGTTCTCCTCCCTCCCCAACTCCAAATCTAATCCAGTTCTACCATTGGCTGAGATGGGAAGGCCCAAGTTCAAATCCTCTCTGATCTATGAAGTTTATTCTGACTTATGGAGGCCCCTTTCAGAGTCTTCCAGTAGAGAATGCTCAGAATTGCCTTCCCCATTCCTTTCTTCTAGGCCCTCCAGATGTTTTATTAGGACATAACTCCCGCAGTCCGAAATACTGTGATGTGGGTTTCTGCAGGGTAGGTGGTTGGACTGGATGGCCCTCGAGGTCTCTTCCCACTCTAGGATTCTGTGATTCCATCCTTTGTCGTTGGCAGTCTTGCCTTGGAATTCTGGGAGTTGCAGTCCCAAACATCTGGAGGGTCAATGGTTCCCCAGCGCTGCTCTAGGCGCACCCTGGGACTGTGCAGCTTGCCCGAGGCAGGCTTACCTAGGCTGGGTCTTCTCCCCAGGAGGCACCGGTGGTGGTGGTGGTGGGGGAATATAATTTTTACAATTCCACTTTTCAGAGACGCTGGGTCTCTTCGAACAAGGTGCAGAGGAGGCGCAAGGGTGAAGCTTATAAAGACAGGGCGCACAAAAAGCGGGGGAGTGGAGGGGGCGCAGGGGAGTAAAAGGAGTAGGACGACAGTTCTTCAGAGCTGAGGTGAATGGGAGGAACTGTGAAGCAGGCCTTGAGATGAGGAGCAGCCATCTTTTCCCCTGCTGGTGGTCTGTCTGGGAAGCCAGCCAAGGGTGCCAAGGAATGGAGCCGGGGGAGAGAAGAGATTTCCAGGTCCTTCTTGGTTCACTTGGCTCGATCTTATTTCTGAGAGGTGAGCAGATTCCCCCCAGCCTTGCACGTGCCCTGGCTGAGGACCGTCTCCCAAGACCGTCCCTTCTGCTTTCTTGGAAGAGGTGAGGAGCACGTTCTACACCAGTCTGCGCCAGTTCCTCGCCATGGCATTTTCTGAAATCTCCTTCTCTGGCTGAAGGCAGATTTGCAAGCTTCATTTGAGTAAACTTCATAGATCAGAGAGGATTTGAACTTGGGCCTTCCCATCTCAGCCAATGGTAGCACTGGATTAGATTTGGAGTTGGGGAGGGAGGAGAACCTGTAGCACTCCAGAAGCTGATGGAAAACAGCAGCTCTTGTCACTGCTGCTGCTGCTGCGTCCCCTGGTTCTGAATTAGCACACAAGCTTCTTATTTTATTTATTTATTTATTAGATTTTTATACCTCCCCTCTGCCAACACCTTCCCCTTCGGAAATGGGCTGCAACCCCCACCCCACCCCACCCCACAAAAGCTCCTGCCAGGTAAAACCCACTGGTTTTAAAGCTGCCGCCGGACTCTTAGCGAGCTGTGCGGTAACGGCTGAGGTCGGTAGTTCCGCCCGACCGGGTGCTTTTGGACTACGACTCCCAGAAGCCCTGGCCACCGCAGCTAGTAGTGAAGGCTTCTGGGAGTTTTAGTCCCAAGTTTGGGAGCTACAGCGCTAAAACTGCCACTCACTCTTGGACGTTTCCCCAGCAAGTCAGAAGGGCCAACATTACTCCCAGCGCAGGTAAGGGAGCCAGACGGATGGTTCCGGACAGCCAGCTTCCAGGGAGCGCGATGCAAAATTTTTAGCTGATTTTCACAAGGTTCTTTCTTCCTGTCTTAGCCTGTCCTCCCTCGCAGGGGGGTTGTTACAGGGAAGGAGGATAGAGGATTCTGCATTGCCTCCTTTGACTGTTGCTTACCTTGAAGCACTCAGCTGCCTCTTCTGAAACTTCCCTGGCCAGAGGTGGCCTTTCTGTATCTTGCCCAGGATGTTTCCTTATCGTAGGCATGTCCAAACTTCGGCCCTCCAGATGTTTTGGACCACAACTCCCAGAGTCCTTTGTCATTGGCAATCTAAGCTTAGAATTCTGGGAATTGTGGTCCAAAACATCAGGAGGGCCGAAGTTTGGACATGCCAGATTTTTAGCCACGTCAAGATTTTTCTCCTTTCCTGAGGGTGGAATGGGGAAATCTGGCTCTTAAAAAAGATTTGACGTTGGCTCCTTCTGTTCCAATGGTCTGAATCTGTCTTTCTGCAAATTTAGGGCCTTTTCACACGACCCCTAAACTCCGCGGCAAATGGCTCCCAGCTCCGGAGCTTAAAATTATTTCCCCACCAGCTCCGGAGTTTACAGATAATTAAGTGTGACCACGCCCACCTAAGCGCGTCCCAGCGCACTTTTCATGTACCTGCTCTCGGAGGGTGAAAATTCCTGATGCGGATATAACAGTAGTGACTGCCGGGCTCTCCTTGCTTCTGTTTGTTCTTTTTTTGCCCCGCGCCCCTTTAAGAGATCTGAATGCAGTGCTGGGAGCAAAGCGAGATGGCAGAATGGAGGTGAGCAGCATTCTTTTCTTCCTTTTTTTCTCCCTCCCCTCACGCAGCCAGCAGCCAGGAGTGCGGAGGGGGTGGGAACATAGGAACAGCGACAAACCCCTAAGATCTCTGGTCCGAATTTAAGTGGCCAGCAGATCTTAGGGGTCGTGTGAAAAGGCCCTAGGGGGAAATGAAAATGGAAGATTCCATTGGAAATGCCAAGACCATGTTTACTTAGGGAAATATTGACATATATTAATCTGCTAGATCTTAAGAGAACTGCTGAATTCAGAGATAGATTAGACATAGATGAGAACTTGTAAATCTGAAAAGGACCTTATTATTCAAGGCATAACTTTCCTATAGTAGCCCGCAAAGTCAATGCAACTTAGTTATAAAAGAATCTTGAAACTATGTAATTCTTAGAGGAACAGGTAAATATGCCCTATTGATTACTCATTATATAGTAAACCAATTAAAATGTATTTAGATATGTTTATTAAAATTAAAAATAAGAATATAGGGACTGAGAATTCTACTAAGTTCTCTTAATATTGCTTTTCTGCTGCTCCTACCAATTATACTGGATTAAAATGGAAATAGATGCAATAATCTAGAAAGATGGACATATATAGAGATGGAGAGAATATCGATGAAAGTTAAAAGGAAATTAAGCTTGAAAATCTGTTCTTTTAAGGTTCGGAAATGAGAACCAAAACAGGTAGGGTCGAAATGATGGTAAAATAACTGTAACTGACCCATGTATCATGACATCTGATAAACAATGCATGTATTTTGTTTTATGTAGAAAATTAAAAATTAATTTAAAAAAAAGATTTTTCTCCGTTCCCACTCTTGTGATATTTTTCTCCTCTATGGCCCAGGCTCAGCCCCGCCCAGGTCAGCATCTTGAATTATAATTGGAATTTCATTCATTCCCTTTTATTAGCATGTATTAGTATAGAAAACCCACACCATTGATACAGGGAGCTTGAAGAAAGAATAGCTACAGGTTTCCCAGAAGCCATCCCTTTGCTTAATTAGCTCTTCAAACAGAGAACGGAAATCTCTAGAAGCGTCTTAAGTAGAAAAGGGCATCTTTATTTACATTTCACGATGGGGAGGGGGGGAGTCAAGGCACCTGGGCTGCTTTTCTTGTGGGAATGAAATGTTTTTGCTACCCATGCGAGTATTTTCTTCCGTCTCACACCTTCCTGCACTTGATTATGTTGAGTTACAAATAAAAGAAGAGAGAAGAAAAAATAATGTGGCCGGGAGAAATCTATGCTGCATGTACCATGCTCACAGACCAGGAAGGGAAAGTCGGGCGGTTAATAAGTACTAAATAAATAAATAAATAAATAAATAAATAAGGAGAAGAGAAGGATAAGCCTCAAGCCTGGTTGGAATAGACTTTGTTGATTGGTTAGTGGGCGAGGACTGACACATCGGGTTGCAAAGCCCGCTCCCACTGATACCCGTTGTTAGGTGGCATGCAAGATTGCTATGTTTCCCACCAGCCCTTTCTCACGCTTGCATGCAGCACCTCTCAACGATTCCCATCTTCCTTTTTTTTTGGTTCTGGAAATGATCTCTTGGTAGAGGCTTGGTCAGGATATCTGCTGTCATCTCTGTAGTGGGGCAATAGATCATCTCAATGGTTGCTTTCTCGGTCAGGTCAGTCACCAGTTGGCACCTTACACCAACATACTTGGTGCATGGTTCGTTTTTTTGCTTTCTGACAGTCTTAGCTTAAAGTCTGTAGTCCCTATCAGGTATCGAGCTACCCTTCTGACCAGCTATCCATCCTTCTTTGTAAGAGAAATAACTTTTCTGCATAGCAGTACTACATCAGAAACTATATCTGGTCTAGTAGTGTTTGTGAGTGACAAAAACATACCTATAGCCATTCCGTATTTACTAATATTTGCTAAAGATTCAGTTTCTTCTTCTTCTTCTTCTTCTTCTTCTTCTTCTTCCATCTCTGTGTGCAAAGTGACGGTGGCATACCTCTGGGCTGTTGCCATCTTCTCTCTGGGCTGACTGACAAGACTCAGTACGTAGTGACTGTTAAACTTAAAACCTTGAAAATACATGCCATTATCTTTTTTGTTCCTGTGCTTTCTCCTTCTGTAATGGATATATGAAATCCACAGGGCTGGCACACTCACGATGTTGTGTTATAACGCATTGACCTATAAAACGCAAGTCAAAGCAATTTCCCTTATTTCATTTGGAAGCTCACACTTCCTTTCCCCTTATTGTTCACAGGATCCCCACTGACACTTTGGATACTTCAACTAGAACTCTCATCTAGGACGTGGAAAAATTCCCCGTCGTGTGTGGAGTGAGAGGTGAACTTGGAACAGATAAGCCAGTCATCCGATCTCTGCTTAGAATTATCAACCACCTGTGGCCGTGCTCTCAGTTTACATCCCTTTACTCCAGGCATGTCCAAACTTCAGCCCTCCAGATGTTTTGGACCACAACTCCCACAGTCCTTTGTCATTGGCAATCTACGCTTAGAATTCTGGGAGTTGTGGTCCAAAACATCACAAGGGCTGACATTTGGGCATGCCTGCTTTACTCTTTCTCTTAGGTAGAATCAGCCCCTGCCTATTTTCTGGTCTCAAAGCAGTGGAAGTTGCAATTGGCTGAGGAGTCTGCGTGTGGGTGGAGGTGGAGGTGGGCATTCCCGGTCCCAATGGCCCCTCCTCCTACAGTTCCAACAGTGCCCCAATTGGCCCTCGGACATGTCTATTCTACTGTCCTCCCCATTCCCCAGATGACCTGAGCCCTTTTCACCTGAGAGGCTATCAGCCAGGCTCTTATTTAGCTCCATGCATTCCTTCCTTAGGCAAGGCAGAGCTGCTCGAAAATTTAACTCTTTCCTAAACACATCAGATTCAAAAGCATCAAACTGGGATTGTAAGAGGAACGTTGTTTCCAACCTATCCTTTCCATCCAAACCACTTAAGCTCAAATTATTTAACACTGTTAGAAGAGAAGATGCTTCCCACAGTCCCTTTTGCTGTGAAGTTTGAGTTTTCCAAGCTCTTGAATAAAAAATGCCTGTGTTTTAAGGCTGAAAAAAAAAATCCAAAGGGCTTCCAGCATCTCCTTGGGAGACATTGGATCTTGACCATCTGCTGGATGGCTTTTCCGACTGAAGGCTGGTTTTTCCCATTTAATTTTGTGTCTGGATCAACCAGTCTTGCTTCCTCCATGCATCTACAGGCCCTCAAAGGTTAAACTGCAGCTTATGTTCCCCATAAAAGGCCCTACTATGATCAAAACCCACCCTTCTCCTTTCTGTAAACAAACAAGTAAACACACGAAAAAGAGAAGAAAAAGTTAACTCATTCATTCTCTTTCAGCTAGTTATGAGATTTTGGAGAGCGGTCCTGAATTTACAAGTACATTGACTGTAATCTGGATATTCTTTTATTCTCTTAAAATTAACTGCTTGTCTTTACCATTATTATTGGTTGCAATAGTTTGTAATTGTAAACCACCAAAGTGGCCTTGTAGCCAGATGGGCAGTATATAAATGGAATACCTACCTACCTACCTACCTACCTACCTACCTACCTACCTACCTACCTACCTAACTACCTACCTAACTACCTACCTAACTACCTACCTACTGAACAAACGAACGAACGAACGAATGAATGAACTAACTAACTAAACAAACAAATAAATTGCAAATACCTAGAAAATAATAAACCCCCAAAATACCTTTAAGGTGTCTGTTTCACTACTCTGTCCATTGTTCCGGTCCCACAACCTTTGGATTATAATTGGCATTTGCTTAATTCCCTTTTATTAGCTATGTATAAACACCACCTAGCAGATACAGGGAGCTTGGAGAAAGAATAGCTTCAGGTCTCCTGGAAATAACCCATCCACCCCTTCACTAACTCTAGCTCTAAAAACAGAAGAAGGCCACCTCTAGAAGCATGTGAAGCCGAAAAGGGCCTCTCCCCTTACGTTTTATGCTGTGTGAGGTCAAGAAAAAAGGCAAGAGGAACGAAAGAGGGGAAGAAAAAAAAATACGCACCCGGGAAAGATTCCCACGCCGCTGCTCCAACCAGATCAGGAAGGAGACGGGAGGGGGGCAAGTCTCAATAATAATAATAATACCTTTATTGTCAATGTACAACATGTGCACAATGAAATTAGCTGAGTCTCCCATGCCCACCCCCACCAGGAAAAAAGCAAGCACTGACACCTGAGATCGCGACACCCCCCCCCAAAAAAAGGTACCTTGGCCTCGAAGGCGGCTTAAACCCCCTAAACCCGTGCCCCGGATCGCCGCCTCGCCCTGGCGCGTCGCATCAGCCTCGCAGGGGTAGGCGGGGTGGCTGGGCTTCCTCGCGAGCAACGGGCTCCCTCTTGCGATCCCTCCTCAGCCAGCCAGCCAGCCAGCCGGCGGAGGAGGATGTTGCATCACGCCCGCTTCCAAGGGTTGGCTCCTCGCCTCCTCCTTCTTCTTCCTCCTCCTCCTCCTCCTCCTCCTCCTCCTTTGCTGCTGCTGCTGTTTCCTGCCGGGCGTCCCACCGACGGAAAGAGGAGGCGTCGGCAGCAGCAGCCACAGCAGCAGCAGCAGCAGCTTGCGAGTCCGGCTTGCATTCCTTCTTGCAGCGGCGGGTCTCGAACTCGCGACCCGCGATCCGCGGCGGCAGCACCATGGACAGCCAGGGCCGCCGCGTGGTGGTCTGCGACAACGGCACCGGGGTGAGAGAGAGAGAGAGAGAGAGAGAGAGAGGGGGGGTGGGGTGGGGTGGGAAAGGGTGGGGTGGGGTGGGGGATTCCAGGGAGCACAGTTCTATTGTGCGCGCGGGGGGGGTACAGGATGATGGGAGTTGTAGTCCCGAAAGACACCCCCACACACACACACACCTTGTTTCTGCGCGGCGCTGGATCGGATCCCCCGCACAGGAGCCGGGATTTGTCCTCCTGGGCGCAGCGCTGGGCTAACCCTAACCCTTTCTCCCTTCTCTGGGGTGCGGGTTCGAATCTCGCCACCGATCCTCTTAACCCCCTTCCCCCCCCAAAAAAAACCCTTGGTGCTGCCCTCCCTCCACGAGCCATGCCAGGGCTAGGCTTACTCCTGCCTGGCCCTCGCTCCATTCCATCATCCATCATCCCATAAAATGGTGATGATTTGCTTCTATATTAGAGCACCCCACCCCAAAATCTCAAAACCAACCTTTCAAGGTAGGCCTGGCAGGGGGAGACTTTGAATGATCCGCAGTCACCCAATGTGCTCTTCTACAAGGATTTGAACCCCGGTCTGTGGAATCTTATTAGTCCAGCCCTTAACTCAAGATTACTGCAACCAGGTTATTCTCTGTGGCGGTCTTGTTCCAACAGTCCTGCTTTGGGGTTGTCCGACTACAGACCCCATCATCCATCACTGGCCTCTCCTGGTAGGCTTTTGTACTTGAGGCCATCTGAAAGGCCTCAGTTGAGGGAAGGGGGGGCAGAAGATGTCTTTAGAAATAGAGAAAGGGCTATATAATTACCAACCATTATGATAAATGTGTCTGTTTTGAAACACGTGTGGTTTGCACCCTAAATATTTCCAGTGGTCAGAGGCTGCAGGCAAAAAAAAAAAAATGCATTCAGAAACAAAACTGGAAGGTCTCTACACAGATCCTGAATTATGTTTCAAAAGTACAGGCGCCTTGCCTCGATCCTAAAACGTTAAAAGCCCCAAATGGTGTATTTATAAAACAAAGGGCAGGGAATACATGTAATTAGAAATTACATCTCTAAAACATGTAATTTAAAAGTTTAAAAAGCATTTTAACTTTAAGCAGTCTTTAGCCTTTATGCCTATTAATAACACAGAGAAACACACGTAGCTTTTTGTAAGTTGCAAGGGTAGATTTTTAAAGCATTTGTGCATACATTTTTTTTTCATAGTAGCAAAATGTTTGGATGTTTGTGTATTTTTGTATTTCATTTTGTGCTTACAGAACTTAGGAGCAGTGCAGAAATATAGTTAATAGAATTAGACCAGATGATGTTGCCTGGGATATTTGCAAAAGTGAAAATACTTATACCTTGATACTCTGATGAATTTTGATATGATTTCGAATGATCGTATGGTTTCATTCTGGAATAAACTGTTTGGGGGATCAGTGTCACCTGTGATAAAGGCTTCTGATTTTTCCTTGGAGAGCTAATAAGTTTTGTAGGCTTCCAGAGAGTTGTTCAGGTATCAGTGCTAATGTTATATAATTCTTCTCTAGTCACAATGGTTGTCTCCTTAATATTCAACTAGAATCCTGCTTTTGGCTTTTGTTTGACTTTCCTCAGTGGTCTTTTCAAGTCGTTGGTACTTTCTGCCATTAATAAGGTAACACCTGCATATTTATGTTTATTTATTTGTTTGTTTAATTTCTAGACCACTCATCTAGTAATAGGGCTTCTGTGGACACTTTAGAAAAATACCGCTAAACATAAAAAAGATGGAAAGGAAGAGAGAGGCCAGATAGATGGGGTATAAATATAATAAAAACAAATATAAATAGTAAACAAGTAAATGAAATCATACATATTAAACAATAAAATCAGCACGACATCTAAAAACAACAATATTAAATGACAATATTAAAACCTATACATTTGTGTAGGCGGGCGGAGTAAGTCAAAGATTAACTCGATGGACGTAAATGCTGCAGTTGTGTGTCGGTCTGTGTAAACATCTGAGCTTTTAGTGATTGTTTAAGAACCGAGAGAAGAAACCAGGCCTAAACCAGCAGTGAGATTGTTCTAGAGATGCCGGGCAAACGTGAATTATTGGCCTTTTGCCTCCTCCATTTTCACTTCTCCTTCAATCCACTTTTCCATTTTATATATTCTGGCTATACATGGAACTGTTAGGGAGAGAAACTATACCAATGTCTTCCACCTTTGCCCATTCAGAACCAATCTTTTCCCCCCATATCCCGTCCCAGCAATATCTTTTGATCAGAGCATAAGCGGGTTCAGTGATCAAACATGGGCCAGAATCATGTTGCACACCTACGTGAAGACAAAAGCTGACAGTGTCATAAGGCCCTGGTGTAATCATTCATTTTAGCTTTTGCTACTCTTCTCTTGTAGGAGACAAAAAGGAAAGTTTAAGTTAAAGATGCAAGTCCATGTCTGATAATGCCATCTGCTTTTTTGGGGGGGGGGCAGGGTTGCGCAAGAGGATCCCAGCTCTTGTGGCAATTGTACGGTCCTTCTTTTACCTCGAGTTTTCCACGATCCACAGAGTCAAAGCCTGTACTTTAGCACAGCCTGCAAAGTACAAATTGCTTTTCTTCCGAAAATCTTTGGTGCCCTTCAGGAGCCAAAGTGTGTTTGCAGTACGGTGTATAGTGCCTCTTCCTTTTCTGAATCCAGCTTGAACGACTGGCATTTCTCACTCTGTATATGGTAATGGCGAGTCTCTCTCTCTCTCTCTCTCTCTCTCTCTCTCCCTCTCCCTCTCTCCCTCTCTCCCTCTCTCTCCTTTTTTTTCTTGTAAAATCTTGAGTGTGTTTTGCAGAATTTCCCTGTTGTACCTATAAATCCCCACCCCCTCCAACCCAGATAACCTTGCGGAGATCATAGATTCTTGATAAGAGTGTAGACTGTAGATCATTGTTCTTAGCTCCCTGACACACTTAAATCCCTCACCGCATTTAAGGTGTGCATCCATGAGGGGACTCACTTGACACCCGACCTAGAACTTGGTGGCTGGACAAAGGCTATTTGCTGGCCTGCCTCAGGCAGCAAAAAGTGTTGGGCAGACCCTGGCTCCTGGACAGTGGCAACTTGATTAGATGTTTATGCAGGTCCTTTCAGGTCTACCGCATACTCCAGATTATTTAATGCAAACTGGCCACTTATTCAGCCTCCAGCATCGGTTTTTCAGAGGGGCAGTCCAGTTAGGCTGTAGCCTGCTGCAGCAAAACAAACAAACAAACAAACAAACAAAACGGAAAGAGATTTATGGCATTTAAAGAGTAAAACGTTCACTCTGGCATAAGCTTTCACAAACCACTTCCCTCTTCTTCAGATGAAAGGTACTCCTGCAGAAAACCGGGGAGCCTTTTAAAGATGCCATAATAGTCCTTGGTTGTTTTTTTATTCTTCATCCAGATGTTGGGGCCTTCCAGATGTGTTTAACTCAGAGCCAGGAGACATTTCCTCCTCCTCCTCCTCCTCCTCTTCTTTTTCTTTTCTTCTTCTTCTTCTTCTTCTTCTTCTTCTTCCTTCACTGCAGCTGCTGTGTGCATTTGCCTTGATCACAGGGAAGTGCATTTTTCTCACTGTGCTTGGCCGTAGGTCTGGGGGATTACCACAATGTATATGATAAATGCATACAAGCCTTGACCACAGTAGGTAGCCCTCATTTGCACTGGAGTCGGCACCTGGCAGAGCATTTCATGGGAGCGAGATGCAGCTGGGCAGCATGTTTTAAGGACATTGGAGAGCAGAGGATGGCTGCACCTTACCGGCCGTTTTTAAATTCTTTGCTTGGGTTCTCTGCCACTTTGCATTCATGGGAACCTGGCTTGGAGCAACTGGGTCCATCTAACTCAGAAGGACCTCTCCATGGTTTCACCCCGTGGTCTTTTCCCAGCCCTGCCTAGTTGGGGCTGGAGATCTTAGCACCCTGAAATCTGTGCTGGGGTCCTTAATCTACAGGGCCACAAGCTTAAACAAACACTAAAGTAAGATTCTAGTCCTCATGGTACCCTAGCAAGAGGGCCAAGTGAAGTAATAGTGTTGCAGCCTGTCTCTTCCACACCATCAGAGCACTGGTGCTTAGTATCACGGGCATTAAAACGAGTGGTATGAATGGTCCAACCTTTCCCTTCCAGGGGAATGAACCCAGGGCGCTTTTACTGATCCGCTGGCCAATCTCTTAGTGCTGTGTCCCCACCCTGGCTGCTGGCTGCGTAAGGGAGAAAAAAAGGAAGAAAAGATTGTGGCTCACTGTGGCTCACCTCCGTTCTGCCTCCGTTCTTGCTGTGGCAACATTCCTGTCTCTGTAAAGTAAAAGGGGCACCAAAACAACAACAAACACAAGTCACTATCGTTAAGATCAAGCAGTTTTCTAGTCCTGGGACAAAGTGGTGACCCTCAAACTCCGGAGCTGGTGGGGAAACATTTTTAAGCTCCGGAGCTGGGAGCCATTTGCCCCGGAGTTTAGGAGTCGTGTATAAACACCCCCAGTTTCTTGTGCAAGTATTTTCCTCCCGGGTAGTATGTGCTTCCTGGAAAGACCCCTGTGCAAGTTCAAACAGCCCCTGTCTGACACCGTCACTTCTGTCAATGCTATTTCACACGGTTCTGGGCACAACCGATGCCTGGATCCACCGATGACTTGGCCGATGGTAGCTCTGGACAGTGGTGGCGAACCTTCGGCACTCCAGATGTTTTGGACCACAACTCCCAGTCTTTTGCCATTGGCAATACAGGCTCGGAATTCTGGGAGTTGTGGTCCAAAACATCTGGAGTGCCGAAGGTTCGCCACCAGTGCTCTAGGATGTCATGGCAGGCCCCTTGGCTGGCTGCATAGCTCAGTGGTGGAGGCAGTTGGCTGCGGAGTTCGAATTCCCCCAAACCAGTGTGGCCTTGCTCAGGTGCCAGAGTGCCCGGCAAACCTTTGGCACTTCCTGGTGTTTTATGCTACGACTCCCAGAATCCTCTGCCTGTATGGTCAGTGATAGAGGATCGTGGGAACTGTAACGCAAGATCAAACAGTCTACGAGCCCGGCTTTATTACATTTCGGATCCTGGAATTGAGGATCTAGGTTGCCGCGTGTCAGTATTTCCTAAAAGAAAGGTGATAAGAGAGAGAGAGAGAGAGAGAGAGAGATTGGAACAAAGTGTGCTCACATGTTGACAGGTACACCGGAGCATCCCTGGGCAAGGGGCGGCAGCATCTCAGAAGGGGTGCTCTGGGGGAGGGAGGTTGCATGGGGCCAATACCGCCAGCGAGAGCTGCTCCCCCCCCCCGCCCCGGTGCGAACATAATCAGCATTCCGGCGTGATGTTTTGTGGGTGAAAGCCGCCCCCTCATGTCCTCTCTTCCCCCCCCTCCCCGTGGATTCTTGCTGCCCAACCCACGCTAGATTCATTGCTGAACACGATTCAGCCAAAACAAAGCAATAAAATAAAATAAAATAAAATAAAATAAAATAAAATAAAATAAAATCAACCCAGTATGTCAGAACAGGGCGGGGGGAGAGAGAGCGTGCAAGGACCCTTTGTGCTTTGCAGCTCTGACTCAGAGACAGAAAGAAGGAACAGCATTTAAGAATACAGGAACTTGTCTCTTTTAAGTTAGGCCGTTGGTGTCTCTAATCCGGCATAGGCTGCACTGAGCAGCAGCCTCTGACTTGCAGCTCCCCCAGTCCTCGCTTTAAATTAAGGGAAGTTTCTAGTCGTGACACTACCAAATAAAAGAGACAATTTAAACAGGGATGCAGAAAAGCCTGGGAAATTATTTTTGAGAGTGAATACGGTTTCACCATCCATTCTTGTTGTTCCCTAGCGTTATTTGCCTTTTTGGTTGCGGCACTGCTGTCATAGGTCGTTGCGTTAAATCGCTCCCCACTCCTTCCCTGCTGCCACCATCACCATCATCATTCATCATCTTACAACTCAAGGCCCAGAAGGGGGCTTATTGATCAACCTTTCTCCAGAAGGCATACCCTGATTCTTCAACCAGATACCACAGACTCAGAGCTATTCAGTCACAGAGTTTAGGATCGGTGGAGGCACACCAGAAAACCGGAGAAAAATCCCACTCTTGATGGTTATAATGCTGCCTTTAAATTATCCTTTAAAAGAAAATGCAAAAAGACAATGAGTGCTACACCTCACATGTTTACATCCATCCCTGTTCCTTATGCTACTTTTGAACCTCTTTGAACTGTCAACAAACTCTTTTACCAAACTAAATGGAAAAGTGGCAACATAAGTTGCTCACTTTTTCCACCAAGCCTTGTGTTGGACTCTGCCACATTGCAGAATGCCAAGGGGACGGCCTTTTCCCCAGGATGAGCTGGAGATGTCAGGTATTCTGCCTGCTTTTGCACCACGGCCCTTTCTCTCGAGTCAGGTTAAGAGCCTAGTCCTCAAGAAAAAGGCGGATCGAAAGAGGGACCCAGGAAGCTGCCTTCCACTGAGGCAGAACCTTGAGCGTCAAACCAAACCTTCCAGGGTCTCTGACAGACCCTTGATTTAGACCAGTGGTGGGCAAAGTTCAGCCCTCCTGATGTTTCGGACCACAACTCCCAGAATTCCAAGCCTGTATCGCCAATAACAAAGGGTGGTGGGAGCTGTGGTTCCAAAACATCTGGAGGCCGGCCACCACTGACTGTGGGCCTTTTCACACGACCCCTAAGATCCGCTGGCCACTTAAATTCGGACCAGAGATCTTAGGGGTTTGTCGCTGTTCCTGCGTTTCCACCCCCTCCGCACTCCTGGCTGCTGGCTGCGTGAGGGGAGGGAGAAAAAAAGGAAGAAAAGAATGCCACTCACCTCCGTTCTGCCATCCCGGCACTGCATTCAGATCTCTTAAAGGGGTGGGGGCAAAAAAAGAACAAATAGAAGCAAGGAGAGCCAGGCAGTCACTACTGTTATATCCGCATCAGGGATTTTCACCCTCCGGAGAGCAGGTACCTGAAAAGTGCGCTGGGATGCGCTTAGGTGGGCGTGGTCGCACTTAATTATCTGTAAACTCCGGAGCTGGTGGGGAAACAATTTTAAGCTCCGGAGCTGGGAGCCATTTGCGGCAGAGCTTAGGGGTCGTGTAC
Source organism: Phrynocephalus forsythii (assembly GCA_029282475.1). NCBI lineage: Eukaryota > Metazoa > Chordata > Lepidosauria > Squamata > Agamidae > Phrynocephalus > Phrynocephalus forsythii. The sequence goes on from JAPFRF010000019.1 coordinate 8,147,130, forward strand.
AAAGGGCCTTAGATTGACTTGCAGCTGATGGGGTAAAACTGGTTATGTCCATGTGGGAAACCACTGCTTTGCTTGTCGCGTTCTGTGCCCCAAGATGTATATGCCTGCAGGCTTGGCTATCATTGCCTAGGACCCGGAAGTCCTCTCCTAGCCCTTTCATTCCGGGCAGGGGGTGTGACAACTCCCAACGCCCCTCTAACAGGGGCAGCCACATTCCGTTCAAAGTCATCCTTGCTGCAAGGGGAGATTGCCTTGAGGTAAGGCAGCCAAAAGTCAGTCCACTGCCCTGAGTAAGGAGCCCTTTGTCTCCGCTTCTACAGTTTATTGTCCCCCCCCTTTTTTTTAGTATTTTTAGTACAGTGGTGCCTTGTATAAAGGAATTAATTCGTTCCAAATGAAATTACGTGAAGCAAATTTTCCTTCATACAAATTTCCCATAGGAATGCATTGAAAATGGAGTACTGTAATCCCATTCTTATGTTGTACAGATTTGCCCCATAGGTAATTATGTTAAGCAAATTTCCCCAATCTCTGGAATTTTTTTATGTTGTACAGATTTTATGTTATATAAACTGTTTGTTATACAAGGGTCCGCTGTATTTTTTTCTAATTTTGCTTCTTCTATGTATCATGTGTTTATTTGCTTGTTTTGCTTGCTTATTCCACCGTTTTATTTAATATGCTTTGCTGTATATTTTCTTATTTGCATCTATGTAAACCGCCCAGAGTCGGCGTGGTATAAAAATGCAATAAATAAATAAATAAATAAATAAGTAAGTAAGTAAGTAAGTAAGTAAGTAAGTAAGTAAGTAAGTAAAAATACCAGCTTATTTTCCCAAGAGCCTGATTTAACTGCCTCCAATCAGCAATTTTAGATGGGCGCTGCCCTGGTGTCCCATAGGAAAACCATTTGTGCCCTTGTACGCAACAAAGAAATTGAAATACTGAATCATCTCTTCTTCGCGTTCAGTTTTTACAGACATGAACATATTAAATTACTCAAGCCTATAATGACGGTCTGTCCAGGTAGGACTCTGAACTGGCACTGTGATTTATTTAGAATTTATATACCGCCAGTTTGCACAAGGTAACTCAAGGCACTGAACAAAGATCTATTTAGAAACATAGATGCAACAAAGAATAAAATACATAACCAATAACTCCCCCACCCCCACCCCCACACATTAAAGATATAGACATCCGGCCTAAAAATATGTACAAAGTGACACAAACAAGACGGCCGCCTAATTAGTGGCTAAGTTCCTTCTCTCTGCCAAAAGAATACGGAACACTATTTGCTCTTAATATAGCCATGTTATTTTCTTTTCCTTTTAAAAAGATCTTGTATAATCAATGTTATCATTTAAGCCATTTTAGCTCTCCTGAAATCTTTCAATAGTTTTATCCATTTTTTAAAAAATTGCATGTGTGGGTTGGGATTTTTTTTTTCTTGAGTGAGTTTCACTGGATCGGTGACCATAAATAAAGAGGATGATGATGATTTTAGTTGGGCATGGATTCAAAGGAACTGGCCTGACCAACAGAGGCTGAGCTTAGCAAGAACCATCATTGAGAGAGCATTAAAAGCTAGAGATAAATTGTCTGGGGAGCGTTGGGGGGGGTGCCCCACCTTCCAGCCTAATTCGTTTTCTTTTCTGTCTAAAAGTGTATCTTTTCTATGATTCAAATAGGGGGTGTGTGTGGGGGGGCTATCATTTGCCCAAATGGACTGGTTGAGGCTCTGAGGCTAGCCGTAAGAGAGAGAAAAATGCTTTGGTATATCAGTTCCATGTCCCAGGAACCTGTGCAGCTTTTGTGAGCTCTGGGCCCTGTTGCAATGCTACTTCCTTCTTTCTTGTTTCTTTTGCTCCAGCAGTGAGTCAGTCAGCCATTTCATTTCCTGTTTCTCCACTTCCTCTGGTTTTTTTGGTTTCTCCGGTCTGACTCACGGCTCGATCGGTTTGCAGCCTGGCGCGTTACGGAGGAGAAAGAAGGCCCTCTTGAAAGATGTGGTGGTGGTGGGAGCGACCTTAGGCTCTAGAGCAGTGGCTCTCAACCTGTGGGTCCCCAGATGTTCCTGGACTGCAACTCCCAGAAGCCTCCACCACTTGCTGTGCTGGAAGGGATTTCTGGGAGTTGCAGTCCAGGGACATCTGGGGACCCACCGGTTGAGAACCACTGCCCTAGCGCCTGGATGGAGAGGTTGTTTGTTCCAAACAAACCCACAGTACAAATGCTGCAAGCAGACCATGTTCAACCTAGTTGTACAAAAAGCTTATGTACGAAAGATCATACGAAAAACACACACAAATGACTGGACTGCCCTTCGTCCAGGCCTCTTCCCTAACAGGGTGCCTTCCCTATGTACTGGACTACAGTTCCCATCCACCCCGGGCAGGATAATGGGGGAGTATAACCCAAGACAGTGATGGAGAACCTTTTAGAGACCAAGTGTCCAAAGTGTGATTCAAAACTCACTATTTTTTTTTGCAAAGAACCAATACAGCTATTTAACCTGAATACAGGTGGCTGTGAAGGGGCGATGTGAGGTGCCCACAGAAAGGGCTCCGAGGGCCACCTTTGGCCCCCATGCCATCGGTTCGCCAACACTGACCCAAAACATTTGTAGGTTTCTGTTGCGGCCGAAGGCTGCACATCTCTGGAACCAAGAACAAAAACAGGGAATTGAGGGGTATCTTACAGCACTAGAAGGCAACATTAAAGCTAAAGGAGACTGCAAGCACTTAAAGAAAAGAGTACAAATTCTATGTAATCATGTGTGGTAGACCACCTAAAATTTATGAGGGATGGGAACCAACAATTGACAACATAGACACTATATGTCTAAAGAGTTTTTCAAAAGTTGTTTTTCAAGGACGTTTACAAGTAGGGATGGGTATGAAACGCAAAAAAAAATGGTGTCCGTTTCATTTTTCATTTCATTTTGTTTTTAACGAATTTTTAAAGAAAATTTCATTTCGTTTTTTTCATTTTGTTTCGTTTTCATCCCCCCCCCCCCGCTTTTACACAGTGTTACAAGCGTGTTTGTTGTGACTTGAAGCATCTGCTTTTGAAGAGGGGAAAGCGACATTGAAGAGTCCATGTGGCAAGTCTTTATGTGGGAGTCTCTTTTTTCCTCCTTCTGCTCTTCCTCCATTAAATAAATCCCTTTCACCCTCTTTCCTCTCCAGTTTGTTAAATGTGGCTATGCTGGATCCAACTTCCCCGAGCATATCTTTCCAGCGCTGGTCGGACGCCCCATCATCCGTTCCACGGCCAAAGTTGGCAACATTGAGATCAAGGTAAGCGGCCTTTTGGCCCGTCAAATTCTGAACCAGCTTAAATAACCAATTTATTTGGTAGATTCCTTTTAAGAAAGTGGAGGGCAGGGCCTTCAAACAGAGACCATTTCCCCCCCTTCTCCTGCATTTATTACAGTGGGGACCCTGTATCCACGGGATCAGTATCCATGGCTTCCCTTACCCATGGTCTGAAAATAATAAATATATTAAAAGAAAAAACAACTAAAATTATGTATTTAATGATGTATTTATCAGAAGTAGCCACTAGAGTGAACCAGAGACCATGCTATGTTGTTGAAGAATACATAGCATGGTCTCCGGCTCCCTCTAGTGGCCACTTCTGGTAATGCATGGCAAAATATGAATTCCCCCCCCCCTTTTACCATCGTATGTCTAATGTTTGCGACCATCCACAGTTTTCAGTATCCGCAAGGGGGCTTGGAGCTAATCCTCCACTGATACAGGGGTTCTACTGTAAAAAGGAATCGATGTATCATTTAAAACAGAATTTGATTCCGTCTTCACCAGGACCTAATGGTAGGAGACGAGGCCAGTGAGCTGCGTTCCATGCTGGAGGTGAACTATCCCATGGAGAACGGGATTGTGCGCAATTGGGAGGACATGAAGTATTTGTGGGACTACACTTTTGGGCCCGAGAAACTCAACATCGACCCGCGGAACTGCAAGATCCTTCTCACCGAGCCCCCCATGAACCCCATTAAGAACCGGGAAAAGGTCATTGAGGTAAGGGCATAGGTGGGGCCAGGAGATAAAGAAGTTTATGGGTGGGGGGGTCTGGGTTTTACCACAGATTTCCCCCTATCTGGATCTGTTGAGACTACAAGCCAGTGTGGCCAACTTCAGGGTGTCAGGGATCCCTTTCCATCTTGGATCAACCGGAGGCCACTACATCTCCCTCTCAATAAAATCTCTGTTCACGCTTGAATGACGGCGCCGAAGAGGTGACCTGATTGAAGTTTATAAAATCATACAAGGTGTGGAGAAAGTAGAAAGTAGATAGTGTTGTCCCTATTGCACAACACTAGATCTAGGGGGCACTCCATGAAACTTTTTGGGTGCAAGAGCTCAAACAAATAAGTGGAAGTACTTTTGCATCCAGAGGATCACTGGTCTATGGAACTCTCTGCCAGAAGAAGTGGTGACAGCTGTCAGCTCTGACAGCTTTAAGAAAGGACTGGACAAGTTCATGGAGAACAAGGGTATCCATGGCTATCATGATGGATGCTTAAGGACAACCTCCGGGTTGGAGAGATAGGAAGGATCTCTCTCAATGCCATTTGCAGAGAATCGTAAGCAAGTGAAGACATCTGCTAGGGAATACCCTGAAGCAAATGGTGAGCCACTGTGTGAGACAGAATGCTGGACTAGATGGGCTGTGGCCTGTTCCAGCAAGGCTGCCCTTAAGTTCTTATGTTCTCTCTCTCTCTCTCTCTCTCTCTCTCTCTCTTCCCCAGGTGATGTTTGAGACCTACCAGTTTGAAGGGGTCTACATCGCGATCCAGGCGGTGCTGACCCTCTATGCCCAAGGTGAGTCCGGGCGGAAGATAGGCTGAGCACTCAAGAATCAGTTACTTGAGAATTCCCGTTCGGTGTTTTTTTAAAAGTTGCTCTCAGGAGATACCAATTCTGGTTATTAAAAAATAATAATTAGAACTGAAGCAACTTTTTTATGGCCCCAATTTAGCCCCAAAGATCCAGCTGTTCCAGAAACGAATTACTGTATCCTGTTGCAAAATGACTTTTTAGAACTGCTGGGTAGCTCAGCAGTGGAGATCTCCGGCCATCGAGCCTGAGTTTCAGAGTTCTGATCTCCCCTCCTGACCCTCCTCGTCAGGGGCTGGACTCCTGCAGTTCTAAGTTGATTATTATTATTATTATTATTATTATTATTATTATTATTATTATTATTATTATTATTATTATTATTATTATTATTATTATTAAATTATTATTTATTAAAACATTGATGGGATTGTGGTTGTTTTTGTTATTTTCATGAAGAAGAGCCTTTTAGGGCCTTTTCACACGACCCCTAAGATCCGCTGGCCACTTAAACTCGGACCAGAGATCTTAGGGGTTCGTTGCTCTTCCTGTGTCCCCACCCCTCCGCACTTCCTGGCTGCTGGCTGTGTGAGGGGAGGGAAAAAAGAGAAAGAAAAGGATGCCGCTCACCTCCATTCTGCCTTTCGCTCCTGCCGGCAACATTCCAGTCTCTGTAAAAGTAGCTCTTAAAGGGGCGGGAGCCAAATAACAACAAACAGAAGCAAGGAGAGCCCCGCACTCACTATCGTTACACCGGATCAAATAATTTTCACCTCCAAAGAGCAGGTACTTGAAAGGTGCGCTGGGACGCGCTAAAGTGGGAGTGGTCGCACTTAATTTCCTGTTAACTCCGGAGCTGGTGGGGAAACATTTTTAAGCTCCGGAGCTGGGAGCCTTTTGCCCTGGAGTTTAGGGGTCGTGTATAAACGCCCTTAGACGGGGAAAAAGAGGTAGCAAACCTAAGCGTACCAAGCCACAGTGCTCAATGCACCAGTCTGTGGATTTTGGTTTCTCTCACATTCCGACTTTTGAGACCTCAAGGTCTTTCTGTCCAACATAGGAAGAAGTTTGTTAATTTGGCGAAAGCCTTGTGAAAATAAAAAACGAAAGCAAATGATGTTCTCTCTTACCCGAGTCAGCATCCTCTTTCAGCTCCAGACCTCTACTTGGGGGGCATTTATTTTTATTTTACAGTGGTACCTCAACTTACGAATTTAATCTGTTCCAAATGATTGCTCTTAAGTCGAACTCCTCTTACATTGGGGTACCTATGTAAAAAATTGAAAAAATAAGTTAAAAAATGAAAAAAAAATGAAAAAAAAATGAAAAAAAATATTTGTAAGTCGAGCAGACCATATCTGAAATGTGTAAGGCGGCAGTTAAAACGCCATCAGTTTTCTGCTCTTAAGTCGAATTGCTCTTAAGTCAGGGTACCACTGTATTTGTTTTGAATATCCAGCAAGATTCGGTCTTTGAGGTAGTTTGGACCCAGGCCATTTCGTGCTTTTGTAGGTTAGACCCAACATTTTGAAATATGCCCCCAATACCGACTGGCACCTAGGTGAGGTGTCCAAACTCTTGTTGCCTTGGCAGGCCTTCTCACCGGCGTCGTGGTGGACTCAGGGGATGGGGTGACCCACATCTGCCCAGTCTACGAGGGCTACTCATTGCCCCACCTCACCCGTCGGCTGGACATCGCTGGGCGTGACATCACGCGCTACCTCATCAAGGTGAGTGCTAGACGTCCAGTCAACTTCCCAAGAGGTGGGATGCTGTGCTTCAAAAGGAGAAACTTAAGACAAGCAGGGTTGAGAGCTGATTCCATTTCAGAGAAATCCACAAAGCAGTAACAGCATTCCAGGCAAGGTTTAAATGGACATTATTTATAAGGTAAAGGTAAAGGTTCCCCCCGTACATGTGTGCTAGTCGTGTCCAACTCTAGGGGCGGTGCACATCTCCGTATTCAAGCCGAAAGAGCCAGTGTTGTGCAAGTCCGTGGCCACGTGGCCGGCAGGGCTGCAAGGAAACACTGTTTTATCTTCCTGCTTTTTTACGGTGGTACCTATTTATCTACTTGCATTTACCTGCTTCCTTGCTGCTAGGTTGGCAGGAGCTGGGGTTAACCGTGGGAGCTCGCTCTGCTGCGTGGCACCCGGGATTCGAACCGCCGAGCTGTTGACTTTGCAGCCGACAGTTTTTGGAGCCTTCTTCCGCTGAGCCACCACGCCCCAGGACATTATTTATACTTAAGCAAAATTAATCTAGATCCATGATTGTGTTTCTATATCTACTTATAAACATATCCTGCAGTTTGAAAACTAGTTTGCTTTGATTCATGCTTAGTCCAGGGGAGGTAAGCGATGGCTTTGCGTGCAGGCATGATGGCTCGGTCAAGAAGGTCTGTTGGAATCATCTCTCTCCAACACTCTCGTGACGCCAGCTTCTAATGACAAGCTACCTCGGCCGTGCCGTTTGGGCCCTTTGTCTCTTTGATTCTGAGATGGCTACCGGGGAATGCTCATTTGTGTGTTTCGAACACCAATGTCCCGCATTACTCCCCTAAACTGACAGAAGCACACGTGGCTCCCATTCTCCCTACTGCGAGGTGGGCCAGGTTGAGAAAAAAAGAGATCACGGCAGACTCAGGGCCACCCAGTGGGTTGAAGGGCAAGGTGTGGAGACAGGCCTCCATCGCCCGACCTTAACCACTGCACCGCACTGCCTGTCAGTGGCTGTCCCTATAAGACAGGTGGGTCTTTCTGGGATACAGGCTATCTGGGATCCTTTGTGGGTTGGGCCAATTCTAACCTTCAGAAGATGACAAACACAGTCCGTGGGGGGACATTGACGTCCTTCCCCGCCTTGTTCTGGCTCAGCTTCTGCTGCTGCGCGGCTACGCCTTCAACCACTCGGCCGACTTTGAAACCGTGAGGATGATGAAGGAGAAGCTGTGCTACGTGGGCTACAACATCGAGCAGGAGCAGAAGCTCTCCCAAGAGACCACGGTGCTGGTGGAGTCCTACACGGTAAGCCCAACGCCCGCCCGACGTGGCTTAGTGGCTGAAAAGCTGCGCCTTGGGTGCCTCTCCCCCACCCCCGGGCATAATTCACATCAAATTCCTTTCTTCTTGCATCACACTTCTAAGCCATGTGTGCACCTTGCAGCTACTTCTGTGCGGCTTTGTCTTCAAGAAGTCCTTGGACATTAATAATAATAATAATAATAATAATAATAATAATAATAATAATAATAATAATAATAATAATAATAATAATAATAATAATAAATATTTTTTAAAAAATCTTTTTTTCCTGCCTGCCCCATCCCTGCAAAAAAAAGTTTTAAAGACATTACACGGTTCCCTTCTCCCTGTTAATGGCAAGCCATGTTAAATATAAGGAGCGGCTTGCATTTCACTTTAAAGGTAGCAGGTTCAGGGTTGACTCAGCCTTCCATCCTTCCGAGATCGGTAAAATGAGTACCCAGCTTGCTGGGGGAGGAGGGCAATGTGTAGCCTGCATACTGTAATTAAAAACTGTAAACTGCCCAGAGACTACTTGAAGTGGTATGGGGCGGTATATAAGCAGAACAATTTTTTAAAGCAATGTCAAAAGTGTGTATTCTCTTTTGGTCTTCCTTCCTTTTATTTCCCATTCCACCTTCTGTTTTCTGGTTCTGAGTGCTTAAAGCCCTCTCTGGGCAGGTTAAAATTGAATTCTGCAAGCGACACATTGCCCCCCCTTCCCCTTCCACGAACTGGGCATTCAGTTTGCTGACCTTGGGAGAATGGAAGGCTGAGTGAACCTTGAGCCAGCTGCCTGGTATTGGCTCATGAGCAGAGATTTGACTAAGCAGAACACTTTTTACAGTACTGCAATTTAGCCATTCTGCCACGAGGCTCTTAAACTCTTGATTGGGCACAAACAAACACCTTTCTGGACATGGGACATTTTTATCTCAATCTTCATTTCAGGAAGGAACCTAAAGACCTTTTAATTATGTTGAACATACTTTTGCTAGGAGTCAATATCTCTTGATGCTTCTCAGCCAAAGGCTGTGTTCCAACTTTTGCTATACAGTAGGACCCCCGTATCCGCTGGGGATTGGTTCCAGACCTCCCCGTCAATAATGAAAACCGTGGATAAGAGGGAACTGCTGTGTTACAACAGTAGCTTGCGTCACAGCTCCTGTTTGTGACAGTAGCTTGCTTTGCGGCTGCTGAATTATTTTATTTTTTTCCTCCGCCAACCGTGGCTAACTGAATCAGTGGGTAATGAATCAGTGGATACAGGGCTATCTTGAGATAATTCCCAATTTCCTAACAATACATGGTTACCTTAAAGTTATAATGAGATCTCCACATGGTGCGATCTCGTTTGACATGGGGGGGGGTCATCAACATAGAGCAGTGTTTTTCAACCTTTTTTGGGCAAAGGCCCACTTGTTTCATGAAAAAAATCACGAGGCACACCACCATTAGAAAATGTTTAAAAAATTAACTCTGTGCCTATATTGACTATATAAAAGTAATTCTCTTGAATAGGAATCAAATAAACACAAAGAAAGTATTTTATAATTACTTTATTATGAAATAGTAACTAAACAGAAATATGAAAAAATTATAAAATACTTTATTCAGTGCGCAACCTGGGCCTGTTTGGCTGAACACAAAGCTGATATTCTTTAGCTTTTCCAACGGCACACCAGGCAACATCTCGCGGCACACTAGTGTGCCACGGAACAGTGGTTGAAAAACACTGACATAGAGCACAAGAAAGGAGTCCTGCAATTTTAGGGCTCTGATTGATGCCTTTTGTGTGTATGTGTTTGTGTGTGTCGCCTCTACAGCTTCCTGATGGGCGGGTGATCAAAGTAGGCGGGGAGCGCTTTGAGGCTCCGGAAGCCTTGTTCCAGCCCCACCTGATCAACGTTGAAGGCATGGGTGTCGCGGAACTCCTCTTCAACACCATTCAGGCAGCCGACATCGACACCCGGTGAGTGGGGGGGGGGAGAGTCACTACCTACACACAAAGTGTGTGTGTGTGTGTGTGTGTGTGTGTGTTGGCCCACAAGGGTGTCTCCCAAGCTTTATAGAAATGCCAGATGCTTCAAGGGGCCAAGCAGCGCAATGTTTGTGGGGGCGTGCCCATGAAAGAAAGAAAGAACAGAAAGCTAAGACTTTTAGGAACGGAGTTTCATGGGGATGGTTAGCTGCACCCTAAAGAACAGGGGTGTGTCCAACCTTGGCGGGATATTCTTGAACAAAAACATCTTCACCGCTCACATTTTTTTGCAGCCGAATTTCTGTCGAGATAAAAGTGAGGAGCCATGTGGCCGTTACAAAATGCCAATGCAACCGTAGGTCACTGGCAATGCCTTTCTTTACAGGCCACCGAAAAAATGAGAAACATCCTATTGAATGCTTACTTTTGCGGGTAAACCTCCCTCTCTTCAAAGCGAGTACCGCGGGTCCAAATGTGGCAAGATGGGGCTTGCCAGGAGGTTAACCTTCGATGCCGAGTCCGTGGCGAGATGAATTTTGCCAGGAACAAGACTCAATGGTTGTGGGGTTTTGTTATTTTTGTTGCAGCTGAATCAGTTTAGGCGTAGATTTCATACCCCAGTTCTTCAAACAAAGGGGCAGAGGAGATGGACGCCCTCACGCCTCCCTCCATTTGGTTCTTCTTTGTGTGTGTGTGTGTGTGTGTGTGTGTGTGTGTGTGTGTGTGTGTGTGTGTGTGTGTGTGTGTGTGTGTGTGTGTGTGTGTGTGTGTTTGTGTGTGTGTGTGTGTGCGCGCGCGCGCGCGCGTGTGATATGCAGAAAACCCACATATCCAAGACTGGGTTACCGGTTGCACTTGTTTTCTACGAGGGGTGGAGTTGGTGCTCCATTGTAGTCCGGTCATTCTTGCAGGTTTGGAAGTGTGTCACTCCTTGTCTCTCGACTCCCAGAAGCAAGTAATTGACAGAGAGAGAGAGAGAGAGAGAGAAGATGGGTGGGATATAAATGCAATAATAAATAAATAAATTAAGAGAGAGAGAGAGAGAGAGAGAGAGAGAGAGAGAGAGAGAGAGAATAATTCCTTCCCTTCCTTCCCCTGCTTTCTCATCGCAGGGCCGAGTTTTACAAACACATTGTCCTTTCGGGGGGCTCTACCATGTACCCCGGCCTGCCTTCCCGCCTGGAGCGTGAGATTAAGCAGCTCTACTTGGAATCCGTGCTGAAGGGCGATGTGGAAAAGCTCTCGGTGAGTTGGGAGCCGGGGTGGGAGGGGACCCCTCTGGGGTTCAGGGGTGGCCACATGTCCTCTTGGCTGCATGCATGGCGGGGACACTGACCACTGTTCCCGAATTGCAGTGGATCCTGAGGTCACAAATGGAGGGGCGGGGGACCTCAGGACCCAGATCTGGTTTCATCTTTCCGAGCCGAGTCGGTGGGGGAAAAAATCTCCTTCAAGCTGCTTTTAAGAGACCTCGTTCCAGCTGTTCTTCCCTGTCTCCCTCCCTTCAGAAATTCAAGATTCGCATCGAGGATCCGCCACGGCGGAAGCACATGGTCTTCTTAGGTGGGGCCGTTCTCGCCGATATCATGAAGGACAAGGACAGCTTTTGGCTCCAACGGTCGGAATATTTGGAGAAAGGGACCCGGGTCCTGGAGAAGCTGGGTGTGATGACACGATAAGGGGCTTTTTCCGATTGCCTTTGGGGACCACCCTCTTTCCTCGCCTGGCTCTTCTTGTTTCATGGCTATGATGCAATTTCTTTTCTTTATCTCAGAGGCAGGGTGTTTATCTGACACAGTAAGGGATCAGCAAAGAACCGCTTTACCTTTTGAAAGGCTAAAGGGCAGAAATGGGTTTCCATGCATCTTATCTCCTGCTTACTTGTAGTTTTAGAAGAAGTAGCCGGCTATGCAGGCATATCAGACAAAATCCAACCCGGGGCGGGGGAGGAGAACAAAAACTAAAACTAAGGAAGGAAGGAAGGAAGGAAGGAAGGAAGGAAGGAAGGAAGGAAGGAAAGAAAGAAAGAAAGAAAGAAAGAAAAAGGAAGGAAGGAAGGAAGGAAGGAAGGAACTAAGGACAGACGGACGGACGGACGGACGGACCAAAGCCTTGAGGAACCTTAAATACCATTGCGATTTAACTGTGTGCCTTTGTGGAGCAAGCCTTCTTTAGATATCTGGAATAAAATATAACACAGAGTTCACAAATATTGATTTGAAGAATCTGGGAGCATAGTTGTTTTTTAATCATTTTTATTAATTTTAAGAGAAAACAATACATAATACATACACAATGATTCGTAGTTAATTCACTTATTTTTACATCCCCCCTCCCCAACACCTCCCCAACCCCTGGAACCGAACAACAAATTATTTTCCATAGTTTCATACAGGCTCTTTAGTACGCCCCACCAATATCTCTGGCTTCCTCTTAAACCTCCTTACTTTGTTCATATCTTAAGCCAATCGTTCAGTTTTTTACATTTCTCCCATATTTCTTTGGATACTTTTTCTTCCTTAATCCATCTAAAGTAACTATACCACTTTTCTTTTTCATAATTTCCCAATCTTCCCTTTTTTTAATCTTGCCAGTATGTCTGATTGTATTATTTCAAGAAGATATAAATTCCAATTATCCTCATTCCATTTAGTAGAATCTTTCCATCCCCATGCGATCACTGCATGTGCCGCTACCAACATTGCTTTCAATAGATATTGGTCTGCAACCCTTAATTTTTCACAACCCAGTATACCCATAAATAATAAACTTCCGTTAATTTCTAATTTAATTTTAAACCAGATATAAGGAAAATGATGAAAGGAATTAGAGAAATAAAATTGGTGAAATTTAGAGAATTAGAAAGGAAAGTTATATTCAAATGGTATAGAACACCGTCACAACTTGCTTACATGATAAAAGGATTCAAACCAAATTGTTGGCATTGTAACAATGTGTTAAAGTTAAATCATTTTGGAATATAATCCTCAGAAAAATCTGGGAGCATAGTATAACTAAATGCTCCTCCAAACTCTAGAAGCCGATACTTGTGAACTCGGTGTTTTATGTTATTCCAGATGTCTGAGGAAGTGGATGCGATCCACAAAAGCTTGCATTATAGCAGTGTTTAAGGTGTCTCATTTTTTTTTGTCTTTTGTCTTGTTTTCTTCTTTGGATTTAACCTCTGCTTTGTTCCTTGCGGAAGGCTACTCATAAAGTCCACATCTAAAACCTCCTTTTCCCTATGAGGATGCAGTGGCCTCACGTTGGCCCCGCTCCCCTCTTATAACTGGAACAGCCAAGTGCTAGCCCACCGGGGGGGGGGGACACACACAACAACACCCATCATTCTTCACCATTGGGTTGATGGGTGCCGTAGTTTGACAAGAGCTGAGCGGCCATCAATCCCGAAAGGCTACCAAACCCTTCAGGCTGCAAACCTCGGTTCAGGGAAATCATTCCTTCCCCTCTTCCCCCGAATGGAAAAGATGCAAGTCAGCACAAAATACCACACAGAGACAGCTCAGGGGCATGAAGGGCAGGCGATGCAGCTGATTCCAGACCACCTTCCCCCACCACCACCCACAGCCTCCATCTCATCCCATCTCCATCACCCCATCTGCAAGCAAGAGGGCTATAAAAGAGATGCACGGTCCATCTTTGCTGCCTGAGCATAGAAATCTTCTGCGTTTCCCAAGTTTGACGGATAATGTATTCTCGAAGGCTTTCACGACTGCGATCCGATAGCTGTTGTGAGTTTTTCAGGCTGTTTGGCCATGTTCTGGATGTTTCCCCCCCCAGGTCTCTGTGGCCGGCATCTTCAGAGGGCAGGAACCCCAGAGCAGAGAGAAACTCCTAGCTCCCTGAGCGACTCGCCCTCTGAAGATGCCGGCGACAGAGACTGGCGGAACGTCAGGAAGAAAAACTTCCAGGACGCAGCCAAACCGCCCGAAAAAACTAACAACAGTTTGTAGATAAGTTGCCATTTCCCAGCACGGTTTAGAGCACATCGGGTGGGGGGTGGGGGGTGATGGGAGGGGAAACGACATCCCTGAAAACTCTCGAAAGACCCTCCCCCCCCCAAACAAAACCATTCTTCAGTCTCACAGCCAGGAGGATTCTGGTCCACATCCTTCCAGCTGAAAAGCAATGTTAACTCCCCTCCCCCCACGTTTCATCAATATGGGGCATTGAAACTGGAAGCCAAAAAAATAAAAATAAAAAAATGCTCCAGTCTCCTGAGGCTTAAAGGATGCTGCACCCGTATGGCTCTGCATTTGCCCCAGCAAATTCATTCTCCCAGCCAAAGCCTGCCCGACCACCCCTACGTGCTGCCAACCATGGCATCCCATGAAGCTCTACCTGTTGAACAGATGGGTGGTGCTACCTCTGTCCAAAAGCCCCCGTTGACGTCCTGAAGGGTATGCATGGGCAGAGAACGAAGGTCGCTGTGGGGTGTGGGGGGCTCTCATGTTGACCTAGGTTTCTGCCCTGCAAAGAAGCCAAATCCCACCCCCGCAACCACCACCACCACCACCCAGCCAGGAAAAGTGGCCTGTCTAGCGGACACAGTGAGAAATGAACGCAGTGTGGGTGGGTGAGGGGGCAGACCCGCTGGCTGGGGTTGATGCGATTTGGCCTCCGGCACCAGCAGGCGGGCGACCAGTGCCCTGCGCTCCGTCTCGGTAAAACAGCAGAGGAATTTTTACTGAGAATTGGGCAACATTTGCTTCGGGGATGGACACCAGCATTATGGGTCTCTGTGTCCTCAATTCCCTCCCTATTAGCAATTCTGATCTCTGCCTTCTCCATCTCTTTCCATAGGATACCTGGGGGGGGGGTTGAGGGAGGGTCCAGGTTAGGAACCAGCCCTCCTCCGTTGCTTTCTGTGGCTGGGGTGCATCCATACTGGCACTTCCTCCGTTGTCACTCTTTGTATCCATTGTTGGAATTTGGAGGTGGGGTGGGGGTAGAATCCTTTTCCTTGCGCTCTTGTTAAAATGAAAACAACTCTCGTTTTTGTTTGTTTGTTGTTTTTTAAAAAGACAATCTGCTTCTCAAACTCACCCTCGCTAATTGTTTCTGTTCAAGAAAAAACCATGACCGAGGGCTTCAGGCCAGGTTGTGAAGATCCGATGTGTGTTTGAGTGTGTGTGTGTGTGTGTGTGTGTGTGAGAGAGAGAGAGAGAGAGAGAGAGAGAGAGAGAGAAGCAGGTCAAATGGACGCTGGCTCTTCCCCCATCTGAGGAGGTGACAAAATATTGGGGGACGCGGAAGAAATACACACAGAGAAGAAAGCGCCCACCAGAGTTTTGTGTTTTTTAATAAATTTAAGAACAGACCCGTCCAAACCCTGCTCTCCCCCTCCCGCCCCCTCCCTGGCCCCCCCCCCCCCGCAAAGTGTCAGCAGCTAAAACAGAACCAAGGGTTACGAGTCATAATCTTCCTCTTCGTCAGCATCCCGGGCGGGGGCGAGGGGTGCCGGAGGGGGAGCGGTGGCGGGCATGGCCCCCGGGGGGGCAGAGATGGGCACGGGTATTGCGGACACCGGCGGGGAGGTAAAGTGTAAATATGGCGCTGGCACACTGGAGAGAAAAACAGAAAGAGAGAGAAGATATCAGGAGACGGGGAGCAAGCTGAGGTGGAGTGACTGTGGAGGCCTGGACAGAACTGATTACAAACCGTAATCAGTAATTAGTTAACTAGTAATTGGTTCCATGTTGCAGTAACTGAGGCATAACTTGGATGCCGCGATGCAGCAAGCGAGAACTTCACTTCTTGTGTTTTGTAATTTATTTTACTCTGCTCCATTTTATTTTATCTTATATCTGGCTTGATGCCATAATAATAAACCTTACCTTACCTTCACAATTACAGTAAAAACCCCCCCTCTGCCATTTTGCAGTTCATGTACTGCAGTCCCGCTATATTGTGGGACCGCAGTACCTGCCCGGGTTCCAGCTGATTAGCGCTGGGGTGGGGGAGAAAAACCTTTATTTCCCCACCCCAGCGCCAATGAGCTGGAGTATAGGGAAAGGGGAGAATGAGCTGGGGTGTGGGGAAGGGGGGGAAGGTTTAAAAACCTGGGCTTTTTAATCCCTTTCTCTCCCTTCCCCAAGCCCTGGGCTCCAGCTCGGTGGTGGATCAGATCCCCCAACACCGCTCGCCCGGGCTGCTCGGAGAAGTCTTGGAGCAGTTCCGAGTGAGCGGCGGTGGGGGATCTGATCGCCCCCCCCCCAGGTGCCACCCAATGTGCATCCACATATCACAGATTTTCACTCATCACGGGTCCCCCTAATCCCTGCAATGGGCAGGGAGTTACTGTACCTTCACAAAGTGGAAACATGGCCTCGGGCGTTTTCTACCTCAGAGTTCGACCCCCTGCTCAAGGCAAGAATCCAAATTTCTAAACCTACTAAAATGAATTCACTTGAGTTGTTTTTTTAGATTATGAGGAAATAAAAAGTGCTGACCGAATAAATCCGTGAGAACTGTGGCAGCTAACTGCTTTTGAGACCTCGGCACAGCAATGGCTCCTAATTACTTTTTAAAAGTTAACATTCCATGCGAGCTGCTATTGTTTCTGAGGCCAGGAGCTTGTTGCCACACCAGCGACTCACAGAAGCGGAATTAAATTACGAGGAAGCACATGGTTACTTTGTACAAACGCAGCTGCAGTGGAAATTAATGACCAGGGAGGGTGCTGCCACTACAAATTCTCTTTCAAACGTAATAATGTTCAGCGCTCTGCCGGCCAACAAGCGACCAGCCAATGCCAATTCCCCCCCAATGTAAGCCCTCTAAGCTCACTTACAATGCAGACGGGAAGGCATGAATTATCAGAACGTGGAACACGTCTGTGAACCTTCTCAGTTGTCCAGGTGAAAGTTTATCTGGAAGTGGAGTCACGTCAAGAAAAGAAGTCCAGCTGCTGTGACTCCACTTCCAGATATCAGACCTGGAAGACACACCAGGATTCTCTGTATATGTCCATAGGAATAAACATGGGCCCACCCCCAAAATATGTCCCCAAATGAAAGACACTGTGTGCCCTAGAGGCAGCAACATGGTACAATATAATCCTCTAAATCAGGCATGTCCAAACTTCAGCCCTCCAGATGTTTTGGACCACAACTCCCACCGTCCTTTGCCATTGGAAATACAGACTTGGAATTCTGGGGGTTGTGGTCCGAAACATCAGGAGGGCCGAAGTTTGGACATGCCTGCTCTAAATATAATCCTCCCAGGCTGTGTAAAATGGTGCGCGCGCATTTAAACCTAAAGCAAGTCAGGGACGTGTTTGTAGCATGCTTAATCTTCCCTGATCGAGAAAACCTGATTGAAATCCAAACATTTTTTTAAAGTAAAATGCCTTTCTCCTTAGACGGAACCAAGGCAGCCAACAGCTTTTTGCAGACATTATTAATGGGAGACTGAACGCCAGTCGTTTCCAGCTGTGTGACTTTGACAAAGTGGTCCATTGGCTGCAGTGGTCAGAAACAGCTCCTCCAGATACTCTTTCTGCAACAATGCCTCTGCATTCTGTTTTGGAAACTCCTTTGATTCAAATAGGCCCACTCGAGCGGCGACTTAAATACAATGACGTAGAAGACCCATTTGAAATCAAGGGAACTTAAAGGCGTGGACTCACCCAACCCCTTTTGCCTTAACACGCATAACTCCCCCACCCCAGTGATTTACTAGACTAAACAAGATTTAAACCAATGTGTAAAACATTTCCCCCGTTTATACCTCCACTTATAGGTTTTTCGGTTTCTGACACCGGACGCTAACCAATGACAGGAGTTCCTCTTAAAACAAATTTAATTCATTCTACAGGTCAATTCGTTTTAAGACAATTTTGTCTTACGTAACACAGTTTTCCCATAGGAATGCAATGAAAATGGATCAATCCCTTCCGGAGGCTAGAATAAAGACAAAAATAACCGTCATCGCCCCCCCCAGGTACCTGCAGAATGGTTTTTTTGTCTTGCAAAGCATCCCGCATGGCATTTTTTAAATTATGCAAAGCATGCCTATTCCTGGGAATTTTTTTCTTCCTACAAGCGTTTTGCCTTAAAAAGCATTTCTGAAGAGATACTGTTGTAATTTCCAGTCCTACCACTCCAAGCTTTGCTAGCTAATCAGGGGTACTGTCCGGAAGACTGCAGGTTGCCTCCCAACTCGAAACCTTGGGGGAATTAAAGGAAATTAATGTTTAAAATATCCTTACGTAGAAAGATGTGTGGTGGGTCGCACCGGGGGAGCCGCCTGGGACATCTCCTCTTCTCCGTCACTCTCGCTCTCTTCGGAATCGTCCTGCACCAAGGGGGAAATCAATTACCAGGCAGCCATCTTGTGTTCCTGCTAAGTGTTGCTTCTCTGTGTGTTTTCCTTGTTTTTAATGCTGCCTGGCATTAATCATGGACCCTGACACATGATTCCCTGAAAGGTGGGCAGTGAAGGGGCCACGTTGCTTCCGGAAGGGCCTGGCATGACTTCTACCACTCCATACAGCGCTATGTCTGCCCTCTGCCCCCCCCTCCCGAACTAAGCACAGCCAGGTCTCGCTGCCAACACACCTCTTGTTCCGAGTCTGTGCCGGATTGCTTCGCGTCCCTTCCTTTGACGGCCGTGCCCCCGTTCTTGCGCCCGCTGCCCGGCTTCCGGCCTCTGGACCGGAGAGAAAAAGCAGAGACGAGTAAATAGGAGCAAATTTGCCAGGGCAGAACTGACAACCGCAAGGCCGTGGGGTTGAAAACCCACAGGGTTTCCAGGGTGGTGAGGGATCCCTGAGCCCCACTCACTGGGGGGAGGGGGAGGGGAAAGGAGGTGGTGAATGGGATGAACTTTTCTTGTCTAGAAAGTGGGAACTCTTGTTTTTAAACAAGGTTAGTAAGCTTCCTGGCCAACCTGGATCTCTCCAGGCCCACTCCAGCCAGAGTTTTCTTGCCTTACAGAGAAAACTGTTCTTGGCATAGTTTTTTTTTAAGAAAAAAGAATAAATGTCAAGGAAAACAGGTGAAGGGCCTCAGACGTTCAGGCCATCTGTCTCGGTGTAGTTTAGACGGGTGGTCCTTAATCTTTGGCGGAGATCATTTTGGAGCCTCGTGGCACTGTGGTTAAACTGCAATGCTGTCGTCAAAACTCTGTTCACGATCCATGTTCCACCCCAGGTAGCCAGCTCGAGGTTCACTCAACGCTCCGTCCTTCCGAGGTTGGTAAATTGAATACCCAGAGCTTGCTGGGGTGGGTAATGTGCAGCCTTCATACCCGTATATACTCGAGTATAAGTTGACCCGAGTATAAGCCGGGGCCCCTAATTTAAACCCCCAAAACTGGGAAAATTTATTGACTCAAGTATAAGCCTAGGGTGGGAAATGCAGCAGGGCCTGGCAACTCCTCCTTTGTGAGCTGGGTGTGTGTGTGATGTTTAAAATGACTTTTAGCCACCGAGGCAAGTGCTTGAGTTGGTGGCTAAAAGTCATTTTAAACATTGTTTTTAAATGACCTTTTAAAAAGTCATTTTAAACATGGGGGGGGGGCAGGAGAAGTGGCGCACAATGTTTAAAATGACTTTTAGCCACCGACCCAAACTTGTGTCAGTGGCTAAAAGTATTGACCCGCATATAAGCCGAGGACCCCTTTTTCAGCCCAAAATTAGGGCTGAAAAACTAGGCTTATAGTCGAGTATATACAGTAATTGTCCACTGCCCAAAGAGTGCTTTAAGTGCTAGGGGGGGTCAGTATATAAGCAGCACACTTTGCTTTTTCTGTCTGTCTGTCTGTCTGTCTGTCTGTCTGTCTGTCTGTCTGTCTGTCTGTCCTGGTCATGGTGTGCTGCTCCTATACAGCCCCATCAACTCTCTCTGGGCAATTAACAATTTAATTATGCAGGCTAGGCATGGCTTCCTCTGCTCCCCAGCATGCTGGGTGCACGTTTCATCAGCCTCCGCGAGAACTGAAAGCAGAGTGCACCTCAAACGGGCTCCTTGAGCCACCGGGTCGAACTCAGATCACGAGCAGAGCCCTGACTGCAGGACTGCAGCTTATCCACACCAGCACAAGGCTCCCGGTGAGTAGATTATTTATTTATTTACTTATTTAGCTCTAGGCTGCCTTTATCCCCACAGGGGACCCAAGGCCAGAGATGAAACAGATTTAAAAAACCCTACATAAATATATTTTAAAAACAAGATTAAAATGCCAAGTTTAAAAACAATCGAAAAAAAAACATTTTAAAGCGGCAGGTTAAAACCCAGCATTTCTGAGAACAACATGCTGCTTAAAAGCCTGAGTCAAGGGGTTGGTCTTTACCTGCTAAGAGAGGGACAAGGAGGAGGAACCAGCCTGTTTTCTCAGGGCAGTGTAGTTCAAAATCTGGAAGCAACCACCAGGAAGGCTCTCTCCCGTGTTCTCACCAATCGAGCTTGGGAAGGTGGTGGAACCACAAGAGGGTCCTCCCGAGAAGATCTTTAAAAACCCGAGACGGCTCGTATGGGGTGAGACAATCCATCACCACCTAAGACCTGAGGTCTTCCCTACCTCCTGCAAAGCTTCTCCCCTTCCATGTGGTTGTCCTCTGCTTCTCCTTGCATATCGGGGACAGAAGCCACCAGGTCCTTCAGGAAGTCGAACTGCTGCTCCAGCTCGATGCATTGTTTCCTGCAAACCCACATCAGAGAGGGAAGGAAGGGGGGAGCTGTTCAAAGCAGGCGAGGCAAAGCTTCCAGCGCGCCTCGTTTTGCAGACCTAGAGGGCTGGGTGTCCACACCTGGAGCAGCGTCACTGCAACTCAAACCACGGGGCTCTGCCGTTTCAGGGACAGATCCCCTCCCGCCCTCCCTGGCAAATGCATGAGATTCATCCTGCACGCGTGCGGAGTGGTGGTGGTGTTTGTGTCTTTCTCCACGCAAAGCAGGGACTCCCCCACAAGCGACAGCCCTCCTCCGCCAGCACGGATGCCTCTCTCGCCAGCACGGATGCCTCTCTCGCCAACACGAGATTTTTCCAGAATCTTCCAGAACAGCCTGGCCCAGCCTGGGAAGCTCAGTTCTTGTACCTCAAGATAGCCAACATCTGGGATCCAGATGTGGGCAGCCCTGCTATTCCCCCCCCCCCTGCGCCGCCCTTGCCAGCAGGGATGGGCCCCGAGAGCGGTAGTCTAGTATCACGAGGAAGATCCCTGTGCTCCTACTTCAGTCGGGGGGGGCAAGTTTCCCTCTGGCCCATCACGTACATTGAGAACATCTCCTCCTGGATTCTGGGCACAGACACCCCCCCTCCCATTGAGTAGGGCATGCGGCTAGAAATGCCAAGCCTGGCGGGGGGGGCACACTTTGAGACAACCCGCCCCCGCCCACAAATAAACGCAGGCATGCAAGAAGCCTCTTCGACATCATTGAAAAGACGCAGAGATCAGACTTGTGAGGTGTCTGGCCACCCATCCTTCCTGGCTCCAAAATGCCGAGGGGCCAAGATACCAGCAGGGCTGTCTAGTCGGAGTTTGAGGAGTCGGGGTCGGAGGAAATTTTGGGGACCTGGAGTCGGAGTCGGAGTCGGCAAACAATGCACCGACTCCGACTCCTACTAAATTTAGATTGGAATTTTAAAAAAGCAAGTTTAAATGTCCCAATTATGACTTCTCTACTGTAAGAATAAAGACCAATGCATGCAGTGCCTCACGTAACCGCAAAACGAACACATTTAAGTGACTGTGAAGAAGCATGCTTTTCATGTGCTTCACTATATGGCACGCAACACACAATTAGGAGCGGCAATACTTATACTTTCCAAAGTGTTGTGTTCTGCTGTTACGCAGCGCCCATTGGTAACCTAGCCTCTCACTGATAAGGGATTAAGTAAATATGTTTTTTGCAGGACTAGAGACACTTGTATAAAATACATTCACATATTAATACAGAGGAGTCGGAGTCGGGGAGTCGGAGTCGGAGTCGGAAGTACAGAAAAACTTAGGAGTCAGAGTGGGAACATTTATCTACCGACTCCACAGCCCTGGATACCAGGGAGAGAAAAGGGCACCATCTTATGCCCCAGAGGCTCCATGTGTGAGCTGGCCACGTCTCCCCCCCCCCCCGTTAAAACAGGACCGGGCCAGCGGGTACTCACAAGTGCGACGTGGTCATCGTCTTGGCATTCCTGGACTGCGTCACGTGGCAGGCATTCTTCAGCAGCGATTCTAGAAAGAGCTCCAGAGCACGGGCTTTTGGGAAGGGACGTTAAGGCACCTGACAGACAGCAAGGATTCCCCCCCCCCAAAAAAAAAGTTTTCTGGGAAATCTCCTTCCTCCTTCTTCCAGGGCTACCTTGCGGCTGTGCAACTTGTCCTAAGCCACCCAGGCGGGCTCTTCTCCCTAAGCCACGTTGGAGAAAGCAATCTCCCAGCGTCCGTCTCCCCCCACCCCACCCTCTCTACGGGCGATTCATGCACGCCTGAGCGAAACCGAGGCAGCAAATTACCCCTCATTATTCAAGCCCCGACGGCATTCTGGGGGCACCAAGATGCTGCCATTTGCATGGTTTCCTTTCGGCCCCTGTGAATGACCCATCAGATTCTGGCTACTGTTTCTTATTTCCAACAGATGCTGCCATTTGCGTGGTTTCCTTTGGTTTGAGAGGGGTCCCAAAATAAATAAATAAAAATACCCATTCCAAGGAATTTGGTTTGAATGACCCATCAGATTCTGGCTACTGTTTCTTATTTCCAGCAGGAAAACCCCGTTTTAATCTGGAAGGACAGAATTCCATGATTTTAACTCTGTGCCTATCAGCCTGTGGGTCCATCCTCCAGCCCAGGCCCTCCCAAGGCATCCCTATCAAAATGTCCACCTGCCCTTACCTTCCCCCTCCCTCCTCCTGGCACTTTTTTCAGAGGAACTTGCAAACCCAGGAAGGGCTATACCCATACCAAGGAATTTGGTTTGAGAGGGGTCCCAAAATAAATAAATAAAAATACCATTGTTCCCAAGGAATTTGGTTTGAGAGGGGGTTCCAAAAGGCAGAGGAAGACTTTCTAACTCCTGTGGGACCAGACCAGATCTTCTCCGAACAAGGAGCTTTTTTATCAGTTGCTGAAGAAAAGCATTCCTACGAATTTGGCTGCAAGAGTTCGAGACCCATATTAGACTTCAAGTCATATCCCCTTGATAACGGCACTGTATATTACTTATGACCCAACCCCAACATATTTGCTTTATTCTTTCTTTCTTTCTTTTTTGTAAACCGCCCCAGAGTGGCCTTCGTTGATAGTTGGGTGGTATGGAAATCAATCACATATCAAAGGATACAGATGATCACAGGCACGGCTGCTGCCACCTTTCCGATTTCCTCGTCCGTCTGCATGATTTTCTTAATTCGGGCCTTCAAAGGGGGTGGGGGGAGAGAACTGGAGAATTGAAAGATCACGACCAAGCAGCCTGAAAAAACTCATGACAGCTAATTGAAACAACATTCGCTCTTTCATCTGCTAAGCCACACAGAAGCTATCAAGTGACTCTAACTAACAGTTTGGCTTGTCATGTGTAACTATCACAACCCTAACCAGAGATGCCCATCTTGTTCTCTTTTAACAAGAGGCAGCGTAGTGTAGTGGCTAGGATCTGACATGATCTGGACCCCTGGAGGTGTTAAACTCACTGGGAGGAACTTTGGCAGCTCCATCACTCTCTCTCTCTCTCTCTCTCATTCTCATTCTCATTCTCATTCTCGCTCGCTCGCTCGCTCACTCCAAGAGGTGGTGGTGAAGATGAGATGTAAATGGAAGGGGGGGAATCCATGCAGATGGGGGTGGTTGGGCATGCAACCCAACCGAAATTGGCCCTCGCTGACCATCGGGTAAAGCTTTCCTCAAGAGACAGGTCTTTGCCTGCTTTCAGAGTGACAGCAAAGATGGAATCTGCTGGGCCTCTAGTAGCAGGGAGTTCCCAAGTCTGGGTGCAGCCACAGAGAAGGCCTTCCCTTGTGTATCTACCAAACGCACCTGTGAAGGTGGTGGACTGGGAAAAAGCCCACCCCACCCCTCCGATGATCTTAATGCCCAGACAGGCTGGTTTCTTTTGGAACCATCTCCCGAGTGAGTTGCGCCTTGCACAGTCCCTGCCAGCCTTTTAAAAAAAGCCTTGAAGACCTGGCTTTTTCGTGAGGCCTTTGGCGACCTTGAATAGCGGGTCCCCCCGCCGCCATCTTGCCAGATATCTCTTCTATTTTGCTTTGCCTTCGTATTAGTATAGCTATTTTATTTCATATATTTTACCTTTCGTTTTTGTAGTATCATTATTATTTGTGTTGCATTGTTGTTAGCCACTGCTTTCTTTTTAATGTTGTCAACCGCCCGGAGTTCCCCCAGAAGATGGGCGGTATATAAATTCATAAATAAATAAATAAATAAATAAATATAAATAAGGGAGATGTGGTCCTTGGACTCCAGCCATTGTGAGTATTATGGGCTAGAATTGGCACTTTGATTTGTGCCTGAAATTGGATCGTCAGCCAGCGCTGGAGCGCATGCCACCTTCCAAGCCAACTGGTTCCATTGTCACACTGCTCTAACAGTTAGTAAGTTTTATTTTGGGATGAGAATCCGCCGAGAGCTCCCAAATGTTTCAGGTTGGCCCCTGGGAAGTTATCCTTCCCTACGAGCCGCTACCAGCCCCACAAAACTTCCCCAAGTGAAACAAAAGAAGTATAACAAAACAAAGCAGTGTAGAAGAGTAACCGCTGGAAGTATCAAACTGGAAGTAGAAAAATGGCAACAAAATTCAGCAGTCAAAACAAACCAAATACACATAGACAGTAGGACACCTGTATCCACTGATTCATTAACCACCGATTCAGTTATCCATGGTTGGCAGAGGAAAAAGTGAAATAAATAATTCAGCAGCCGCAAAGCAAGCTACTGTCACAAACAGGAGCTGTAAAGCAAGCTACTGTCGTAAAACAGCAGCCATAATGCAAGCTACTGATGCAAAACAGCAGCCATAAAGCAAGCTACTGTCAGAAATCAGTAGTTTTGGGTCTGGGGTTTTGGTGTTCTCTCTTATCCACGGTTTTTGTTATCCACGGGAAGACCTGGAACCAATCCCCAGCAGATACCGGGGTCCTACTGTACACACACACACACACACACACACACACACACACACACACACACACACACACACACACACACACACACACACACACACACACAAAGGGTATAATAATAATGTGTCATCAAGTGAATTCTGACTTAGAGTGACCCTGGTCTCCACGAGATAAGTAAATCACTGAGATGTCCAGAGTCTCTCTCTGTCTCATGCCATGTTGTTACAATTCGGTGCCTTTCTTGCATTGAGGAGTCTGTCTCTCACACACACACACACACACACACACACACACACACACACACACACACACACACACACACACACACACACACACACACACACACACACACACACACACACACACACACACACACAGAGAGAGAGAGAGAGAGAGAGAGAGAGAGGAAACCTCACAGACCTCCTCAATGCAAAAAAAAGGCAGAGAAGTGGTAACAACATGGCATGATGGTTTATCTAGGAACTAAAGGAAAAAGAGAGAACAGCAAATATGAATTAGGAACAAACAGACAAGAGGGACATTGAATGAAATCTCTTTGTCTCGCACTTTCTAGAATCTCCAGCCCTCATGACCGGACCGGCTGGCAGATCCTCACTAATCTGTATTTGTTTAATGAAATAGCCTGCCCAATCCAGCAACTGCAATACAGTATGGTTTTAAAAAAATATATCATAAATAGCAGAGGGAATGTAACAATCAGCTGTGGATTATTGTAATTTGGGATGCTGTTGGATTATTTCCGGATCATGAAATCCAAACAGGCCTCGGTGAGTTTCGGAAAACAGGGTGAACAGACCATAAAATGAGGTTCGGTGTAAGGGAAATATGAAAGCCACTGAAATGAAAAAGGCCACCCATCTCATTTCATGGTCAAAACTAACCGGATCTGAACTTTTTGGTGACGGAGCAGGGGAAGAGTCAGCTTCGTGACCAGTAGGGGAAAAGCGTGAGGTTGTAAAGAAAGGATTTTGGGATATCTCTACGGAGATGTACGTGGAGTTCTTAGTTTACAGGCTTCCAACACCCACATTGTGCATGGGGGAAAAAGTCAAGGAGATGGCCTGGAATGCTTTCAATAAATAATTTATCTGAATCATCATCAGCGACAAGAGGCATTGCCAGATCCTAAGCGGTACCCCCACACACACACACACGCACGGCATGGCAGTGGCCGAGACTTCCCCGCCGTCGGCACCTGTCCATCTGTTGAAATAAATGCAAACATTTCCAGGCACCCTACTGAATGCCAGATCCATACTCCAAACCTGGAGGGCTGCCAGACTACAAATCCCATCTGCGACCCAACAGCCTGGGAGTTGTAACCCAACAGCCCTGCTCGTTGCCAAAGGGACCGGTTAACTGCCCTCTGGCCACTTCTAAGTCACGACAGGCCAATTCCAAGGAGAATTTTAACACTACCACCTGGCCCCCAGGGAGTTCCCCTGATTCGCAGTCCATCCCTAAAACATTTATGTATTTATTGATTGCATTTATATCCTGCCCATCTGGCCAACTGTCGACACTGGGTGGCTGACCACATTCCCATTAGTACGGTATGACATTGGCCCTCCTAATCCTAACCTTAATCCAGGACAGACCATAACAAGACCATTCTGGGCACTGTCTCCCAGCCCTTCTGCTCTGATGTGAGGGCACGGATCGCACCCCCAATAAAAAGGAGATTAACGGGGAGACACACATCCGTGCATGGTGTCATTTATTTGCATTCACCGGTGGAGGGGGGGAGCTTTCGATTTGAGTGCCCCCAATGCTCCGGACCAGAGGGGCAGACCTACCCATCCTAATGACTGGGGTTCCTACAGAAGCCTTATTTCAGTAGGGAAAGAGGAAGGCAAGCTGTCTTGTATTATTCCTTCTGCCTTTTCCAGGTTATTTATTTATTTATTTATTTATTTATTTATTTATTTATTTATTTATTTATTTACAGCTAGATTTGCCCAGACGGGAACTCAGGGGTGGTTAACAAGGAATAGCATACAACAAAATACAGAGAAAAATAATAACCGGTTCCACATATACAATATGTTCTTTCCTCTCTCCCCCCCCCAGCTTCCCCAAAATATTTGTCCTTGGACTCCAACTCCCAGAATGCCCCCAGGTGGCTACTGGGAGTTGTAGTCCCCCATCACCAAGAGAGAGAAAAAAAAACACCTCCCAGACCTCTGTGCAAAACCTTTTGCCTTTGGGATGCCTTCTGAGTGTGTGGGTGTGGGTGTGTGTGTGGGTGGGTGGGTGGGTGGGTGGGTGGAATGGGATTGTTCCCCCCCCCGCCCCCGTGCCCTGTGGGGTGGGAGGGGAGGGTGGGTGGGATGGGAAGAAAATTGGGGGGTGTGTGCCCTGTGTGTGTGTGTGTGTGTGTGTGTGTGTGTGTGTGTGTGTGTGTGTGTGTGTGTGTGTGTGTGTGTGTGTGTGTGTGTGTTTGGGGAGGGGATATAGAGAGAAGGGGAAGCCAGATGCCCGGCGTGGTTGGAGGCAACACAACCTCTGCCCCGCCCCCCTGCCCGCCCCCACCCCCAAAAGGAGGCGTTCTTAATATTTGTGCCGGGTGGAGGGCCGGTTTTGGGGGTGTGAGTGATCAGATCAACTGGGAAGGGGCTCCCCCACCCCGCAAGGATGCCCCTCTCAAATCTGGGTTGTGGTGTGTGTGTGTGTGTGTGTGTGTGTGTGTGTGTTGTGTTTTTGCAAGTGGGGTGGGGGGGCGCATCTAGTAGCACAATAGAGAAGCAATGCCTGGTAGGGGAGGAGGAGGAGGAGGAGGAAGAGGAGGGAGGAGGAGGAGGAGGAGGAGGAGGAAAAAATGACCCCCCATCCCCAGCTGGATTCCACATCTGGGGAGGGGGGGCAGGCGATGCCAGATGCTCAGGCGCTTTGCCCCCACCCCCCCCCCCACCCCCGTCCCTGCCACCATCCCTCCTGCTCTCCCCCAAAGAACCTCGGTGGGGTGGTGGTGGTGGTGTAGAGACGGGGGTGGGGTCTCCAAAGTGGGACACACACACACACACACACACACACACACACACACACACACACACACACACACACACACACACACACACACACACACACACACACAATCACACAATCTCACCGGTGGGAAGCGGGCGTTGTATTTCTTCTTCTTGCTCGGCATCTTCTCCCGGGCGACCCCCCCTCCTTTTTTTTCCCTGGCGGGGGGCCTGTGGCACCGGAGACCCGCCCCCTCCCCCCCAATCCCGAAAATAAATTAATTAATAAAGGGAGCCGAGGGACCGATCCGGATCCCCGCCAGCGGCCGCCTCGGAAGGAGCCGCCTCGCCCCGACCCGACGGGTAGCAGCTCTCCGCGCGGTCCTAGCGCCGCCTCTCTTTTCTCTCTCTCTCTCTCCCTCTTCGTTTTCTTCTTCTTCTTCTTCTTCTTCCTCCTCCTCCTCCTCCGCGGCCTGGCCTATTCATAAAAATAAAAACAGACACACCCTAAGTGCGGCTCCCCCCCCCAAATGCCCTCCCCCCCAACACACACGCAGCCCCCCACCCCATGACAGCCAGGGAGCCGCCCAGGACGGTGGCGACGGTGCCTCTGAGACCTGTGCAGAGTGCCTCCCCTTGCGCACCCTCAAACCCCTCCACCTTCTGTTTTTTTTATTTCTTTATTCCTTCATTTTTCTTTATTTCTTTATTTGTTAGTCGCAATAAAAAAATCTGCTTGTGGAGGGCCACGGGGGGGGCAATTTGCCTCCCCCCCCACCCCTCATGCGGGTCGCCCACCCACCCCTCGATCCCATCTATTCAGATCCCAGGAAACCTAGTCCTGAGCAAACCCGCTTTATTTGTGGCCTGGACTTCCTGATCTCCCTTGTTTGGGACGTGACAACCGTGGGAACCAGCCTTTTAAAAGTAACCCCCCCCCCGGCCTGCTGGACTACAACTCCCACAATCCTTAGCCATGGCTAAATTCTGGGAAATTCAGTCCTAAACACACACACACACACACACACACACACACACACACACACACACACACAAAGGTTTGGCTCACTATCCCCTCCTTGATCTCAGGGACAGTTATGATTTACTTATCAAATAAAAAAGAACAATGCCAGCTTTTGTTTTAGCTGTTCATTACTTTGAGGAGGAGGAGGAGGAGGAGGGGGATGAAAGAACCTTTGTCCCTTTAACAGGAAAGGTAAAACAGCCGTCTGGTCCTCAGGGGCAATCCAAACTGCCTAATACTTTTTGATCCAAATTATTATTATCAATAACAACAACAACAACTGTGTGCTGTCAAGTGAAATTTGACGTATAGCCATCCTTTTTCGGGCTTTTTAAGGTCCATTTTATTCAGAAGTGGTTTCCGTTGGCTTTCTTCTGGAGGTGGTCTTGTATCGTTTGCCCAGGCTGGCTCTACTACACGTAGGAGGCTCAAGGGAGAATCGAACTCTCAACCCTTGGCTCCAGAGCCTTAAAACACTCCCTTTGCCAGGAGCAGCAGAGAGAAACCATGGAGAGCCCTGTGGGAATTCCAGTCCCAAGAAACAATGTTTGCCTTTTATGGCACGTGAGGTCCAGTGTGTCATTTTTGTAGCCCAAGTGTGTCGGTGGGGTTGAGAGAACTTTGCAATGACTTTGCAATGCAGTCTAATGGCATTGTCATTATAAAAGCATTTTAGTAACACAGTTCTACCCCACTATTTATGGGATCAACCTCTGAAGGTTCATTTTTCCGCTGCTTGAGAAAAAAAAATCTGGTTTTTAAAGTCCCAGAAATACGCATTTTCAGGATGTAGTTACCAGAACCGACCACTAGAGGGTACCATAGGCAGCGCAGCGTACATGGCTCGATTCTTCCGCGTTTTCCCGTATCCGCGGGCGATCTTGGAACCGATCGCCCGCTGATACCGCCGTCCTACTACATATACCTTGGTCCCCAATAAAAAGTATTCCTGTTCTTAAGCCGTATGAAAGAGAGGGTGGGATTTACAAGGTAACAGAGACCTGTTAGCCCGCCTTCGGGGGCTCAAGGCGGGACATGGTCATCAACCAGAGCTTCCTAGAACTAAAAAAAAAAAAAGACGATAGAAGTCTCAGCCTAGAGCGCCACCCTTCCCCTTTTAAACCAAGGCGTTTCCAGTTTTTTCAAACGGCGCCTGTGTTCCGCTTCGCTCCCGAGGCAAACACGGGGTGAATGGGTGGGGAAGACCACCGAGTTTCCAAGCCCTAGAGCGCCCCGCGGAGAGGACGCCCGTGCTCAAAATGGCGGCCTTCCGCTCCTCACCGGAAGCTGCGGGGAAAACGTCCCTCCCTTCCATCCCTCCCCTCCTCTCCCCGACCGTTACGCAGGAGGCGAGGCGTGGGCGGTCTCAAACGGTCCCACTTCCGGTCGCGATTCCTTTCCGCCCGAGCGGCTGCCACGTCATTTCCGCGCCACGCCCTTGCCCTGGGCGGTTGGTAAGGTAACGGGCGGAGGGGAGGGTGGAGGAGGAGAGAGGGGTGGGGTGGGGTGTCTGCTCTCCCCATTAGGCTCCCCTGCCCCGCCTGCGGGGAGGAGGAGGAGGAGGAGGGAGCTGGCGGTCATTTGCATATGCAAATCTCCCCGGCGGGTGTGTGTGTGTGTGTGTGTGTGTGTGTGTGTGTGTGTGTGTGTGTGTGTGTGTGTGTGTGTGTGTGTGTGTGTGTGTGTGTGTGCCAGGTGCCCCCAGGGAGCCACTGGGGGGGGGGTGTCGAGGTGCTCTGGACGAGCTCTGCCAGCCTTGCAAGGTAGGCGTTGTGTTTATTTTTATTTTATTTTAGAGTATATTTTACCCCGCCTTTCTCCTTGGAAAAAAACACCCAAGGCGCCTTACAGGAATGAGGGATCATATACAGCCCAGTACAATTCAAGTATTCAATACCATTCAATTCAAGGCATATTCAAGTATTTGAGAAGAAGGAATTGAGGGACATCTTGAAGCATTAATAGACAAACATGAATAGTGTTGTGGTTGCGAATTAGGGTTAGAACTGCGGGGGGTGGGAGAGAGAGAGAGAGAATTATTGCTACTAACTTGCCCTCTATTGTGGAATTGTACACCGCAGGAGCTAAAAAGAGGGCGATGAAGATCTATACCTGAGCCTCTAAAGTAGTGGTTCTCAACCAGTGGGGTCCCCAGGTGTTCCTGGACTGCAACTCCCAGAAATCCCTTCCAGCTCAGTAAGTGGTGAAGACTTCTGGGAGTTGCAGTCCAGGAACATCTGGGGGCCCCAATGGTTGCGAACCACTGATCTATACAGACCCCACACATCCTGGAGATAAACTGCTTCAATGTTTACCCCCAGGGTGACATTTTAGGACATTGCAGACTAGGACCTCCAAAAATCCTGTCTCCAGCTGCCTTGGTCAGCTGTAAACTCAACCCCGTGGGCTCTTTTTAGGGAGTCAGTCCATCTTGCATTGGGGTCTTCCTCTTTTCCTGCTGCTGTTTCTGGCTTGACGGCCTTCTACAGATGCTCCTTGACCTTCTCATGGTGTTCCCCAAATATTTATTTATGTATTTATTTATGAATATTTTTACCCCACCTTTCTCCTTGGAAAAGGATCCCAGGCGGCTTACAATAATGAGGAACAATATACAGCCCCAAATATTTAAGGCATATTCAAGTTAGGAACAGGAATTAGAAGAGGCATCTTAGAACATTCAAAGGTAACATTAAAGCTACAAAGAGCAGGTAAAAAGAAAAGTCCATTATGAGGGATGGAAACTAACATGGAAAACAGATGTTCATGCATGGTAATCCGTCTAAAAGTCACATAATAGGTAGTCCATCATTTAGGGAAAGCTTGCTTGAAGAGGAAGGTATTTGCCTGTTTCCGGAAAGACATCAGAGATGGGGCAGTCCTGGACTCTAGTGGAAAGGAGTTCCAGAGTCTGGGAGCAGCAACAGAGAAGTCCCTTTCATGTGTTCTTCTGAGATGCACCCGTGAGCATGACAGGATGGAGAGAAAGGCTTTTCTTGATGACCTGAACACCCGAGACGGTTCATACTGTGAGATTCGATCTTTGAGGTAGTTAGGACCCAGGCCATACTTAGCACTTTGTAGGTTAAAACCAGCAGTTGCAAGAGCTGAGCTTCCAGGGATAGCACTACATCCATCTACGTAATAGTTGTCCAGGGTATCTACAAAGCTCTCCTCCAGCACCGCATTCCAAATGAAACATTCTCTCTCCCCTCCCCCCTCCCGTCAGCTTTCACACTTTAAAAGGAGGATACCCCAGGATGAAAGTTACTCATACAGAGAAGGGGGCAGGATCTGTTCTCAATCATTCCTGAGTTCTGGACGCATAATAATGGGTGAATGCTCCAGGAAGCCAGATTTTAGCCTGAATATCAGCAAAATCCCCTTAACTGTTAGAGCAGTACAACAATGGAAGACAGGACCTTGGGAGGTGATGAGCGCTCAAGAGGCATTCAAGAGAAAATTGCACCACCCTCTCTCTGATCTACAGTACCTTGATGTGGATTCCTGCCTTGAACAGGGGCTGGACTCAGCGAGATAAAAGATGCCTTATCAGCATTTAGATTTCTTTTTTTTTTTTTTCATTTAAGTAATTTTATTGGGTTTTTGGGGAGAAGAAGAGGGGAATGAGGGGAAGGAAGGGGGAATACATTATAAAAATTCCATTGAGTATATCAAGCCTAAAATAACAATTTAACATATTTACAAATCACCAAATAGTATCACAATACTAATAAGTTTGTTACTTCTTGCCATCTTTTTTGGAAATCTCTTCGTAGTCTCCCTTTAAAAAACCAGAGAGCTTGTTGATTTCAATACATTCTATTATCTTTTTGTGGAAGTTTCTCTCTGTTGGCACTTCTGGTTGTTTCCAAAATTTCGCATACAATATCCTTGCTGCAACTATTACATGATGAAGTACATATTTCTGATCATATGAGATATTAATATCTACTATATTTAATAGAAAAAATTCTGATCTAAGCTCTAACTTAATCTTCAAATATCTTTCTAAAAATAATTTTACCATTATCCAGTATGCCTTTGCCTCTTTACATGTCCACCACATATGATAGAAGGTACCACTGTCATGTTTACATTTCCAGCATTTGGGTGAGTAATTATACATCTTGGATAGACAGTGGGGGGAGAAATGCCATCTATAAAACATCTTATAACAGTTTTCCTTGAAGGCTATAGATTTAAAAAGTTTAACCGTATTCCACAAGGAGTCCCATTTGTTTAGATGAATAGGATAGCCAAAATTTTCTGCCCGTCTTATAGTATCTTTTACCAATGTATCAATCATTTTTTCATTTAGCAAAATGCTATAGAATTGTCAGCCTTTAGATTTCATTAGTACCCAGCTCGTCACCTAAAGTCAAGTAATTATGGGTAGCTATATTACCACCACAACCTGGTATAGTTTGACTTTCATCTGAACAGATTAAAATCAGAAGAGAGGGGTGTCAGAAGAGAAAGGTCT
This sequence comes from Phrynocephalus forsythii, assembly GCA_029282475.1. Classification (NCBI taxonomy): domain Eukaryota; kingdom Metazoa; phylum Chordata; class Lepidosauria; order Squamata; family Agamidae; genus Phrynocephalus; species Phrynocephalus forsythii. The sequence continues at coordinate 8,180,598 of JAPFRF010000019.1, forward strand.
AATTGTCTCATGTGCTTCCAGAGGCATCTAGTGGGGGCAGCGTGAGATCCAGGAAATGGGACAAGATGAGCCTAGCAGGGCCCTTCTTATGTCAGCTGGATTCTTCACCAGGTCTTCACATTCACTTTTAGAACTGGCTATTCAGGCCACTGTCACCTAACGAGCCTGTTCATTCCAGGGTGATGTGAAATCAAGGTGAACTATAAAATGGATGCCTCGCCATTAACTTTCCTCAGACCGATGAGGCGGCTTGGATGAGTAGTGAAATGTTTCGATCTGACAAGAAGTCCCGTTGCCATGACTCAACTTCCAGATCGCTGCACCTCACCTGGATGGCTCAGAATCCTCACAGACAACTAGCCATTCCCTGAATGTGGGGTTTCATGAGATTTGTAGTGTTATCTGGAGTGCCCTCTGTTTCTCGTCCGATTGCCCCCTTTCTGAGCTGGCTGTCATTACATACACTTCTAGTTAGAACCACAACGCTTGGCTGTCATTCCTCACTTCCGGATGAGAGGAATTGCAATGAAGCTGTACCTGGTTGCTGAGTGAATAGTAAAGTCTCTTAGAATGGTAGGCTTTGTTTAACAGCAAGTGCCTAAACCTGCTCCTACAAGCGCTTGACTACTCATTGTTGCTGAAATGGCCGTACATACCTTTCTAATGGCCAGATTTGTTTTGAAAACAAAATCCTGCGTGTGGATTGAGTCACATACTTGAACAACCAGTTTGGTTATGCATATTTAATACCATTGTTCCTCTTTAGAAAGTAATCTACAACCTGCCTTCTCTTTAAATTTGGAATGACTAGAGAGAGACTATAATATGTTGTGGAAGCCACATGGGAAGTATTAGTGGCCAAATGGATGTTAGGAATCAAATGTCTCAAGTCCAAGCATAGCACTCTTATCATATAATATGTATACTATACCACATTAAAGCAAAAGCAAAGTGTTCTGCTTATATACCGCCCCATACTACTACAAGTAGTCTCTGGGCGGTTTACAATTTTAATTACAGAGTGCAGGCTACACATTGCCCCTCCCCCAGCAAGCTGGGTACTCATTTTACCGACCTCGGAAGGATGGAAGGCTGAGTGAACCTTGAGAGCCGAATGGAAGGAAGGCTGAGTGAACCTTGAGAGCCTGCTACCGGGGATTGAACCCAGGTCGTGAGCACAGTTTTACTTGTAGTACAGGCATTTAACCACTACATCCCCTGGCTCTTATCTTCCATTTCTGCACTAGATTTCTAAATGGGGGAAATGTTTTGACTCATCTAGTGTCTCACAGCTTGGCAGGTGTATTTTCATGATCAAGTGGGAAAGAGGAGAGTCGCCAATTCCACGCTCGCTGGTGGGATCATGAAATACGACCACAGTTAATAAATGTTTTCAGAACTGTTTGTGGCTAGGTTTTGGGGAGTTTGCGTCTCACCATATGTTGAGACCCTCCGTGTTTGTTGATGGCATGCGGGGGCTGAGGTGGCTTTCCCGTCTGTAAAATGGGACTGTGCAGATTTTCCTTCTTTGTGCCTTAGCATGAAGAATAATCCGTTTAGAACAGTGGCTTTCGACCTGTGGGGTCCCCAGATGTTCCTGGACTGCAACTCCCAGAAGCCTCCACCACTCGTTGTGCTGGAAGTGGTTTCTGGGAGTTGCAGTCCAGGAACATCTGGGGACCCACAGTTTGAGAACCACTGGTTTAGAACATGACTGAATCATAGGGTAAACTTGGAGCAATACTGGAGGGAGAGAGTCTCTCTATCTTTGGCCAGTGTTTTTCAACCTTTTTCGGGCAAAGGCACACTTGTTTCATGAAAAAAATCACGAGGCACACCACCATTAGAAAATGTTAAAAAATTTAACTCTGTGCCTATATTGACTATATATAAAGTAATTCTCTTGAATAGGAATCAAATAAACACAAATAAAGTATTTTATAATTACTTTATTATGAAATAGTAAGTAAACAGAAATATGAAAAATTATAAAATACTTTATTCAGTGCGCAACCTGGGCCTGTTTGGCTGAACACAAAGCTGATATTCTTCAGCTTTTCCAACGGCACACCAGGCAACATCTCGCGGCACACTAGTGTGCCACGGAACAGTGGTTGAAAAACAATGTCTTTGGCTGTGACGGGCGTCTTACACCACACTTTGACCTGTTCTGTTTGTAGGTGCTCAGAACGACCATGTCGAATCAGGACGAAGAAACCATGAAGGAGTCGGCCTTTGCCGCCGAGCACTTGGCTGCGGAGTCCATGGCGGCGGACATGGACCCCTGGGTGGTCTTTGATGCCCGCAAGACCCCCCGGGCTGAATTTGAAGAGTGGCTGCAGACCTACCAGCCATCGCGCATTTCTCGGTTCGGTGACCCGGAGCGCAACGCCGAGCCGGTGGGCTGGATCGCCGTGTACGGGCCCGGTTTCTGTCCCGACGGGGGTGACGTGACGGGGCTGCAGGAGGATTGGGAGCGGCTGCAGGCGAGCGGGCGCCACGTCACCTTTGACTCGGTGAAGGAGCTGGCCCTCAACCGGCGGGTGCTGACGGGGAAGTGGCTGATGCACCTGGACGGGGGCTTCAAGGTGGACCACGCCTGGAGCGGGGTGGCCCGGGCGGTGCTGGACGGCCGCATTGGCGTGGCCAAGGTCAGTCCCTGCTGCCCCGACACGGACCGCAAGCAGGTCATCTGCGTGTACACAGAGGACTTCACCAACGAGGAGCAGGTGCTGGCGGCGGACGCCGTCATCCGCTCCACCGGCGTCAAATGCCTCCTGTCCTACAAGCCCGACGTTTACACGTACCTGGGCATCTACAGGGACAACCGATGGCATCTCTGCCCGACCATCTACGAAAGCAAGTTTGACTTAGAATGCATCCCCCGTCGCTCCCGTATAATCAACAAAGTGACCAACGCCGAGGTGACCTAGCGGGCTCCCCGGGCGATGTGGCACTTCCTGCTGCTGCTGCTGCTGCTGCTGCCGCCGAGAAATCCCAAGTCCCCGCCTGGAATGCTTGCTCCCTGCCGTGTCCGTTGGAGGCCAAAGGGTCCCTCCTCGGCACCGGCAAAGCGGGGACCCTTGCGAACCCCAAGCCATCAGGGAAAAGATTATCTGGATGATTTCTGTCTCACTGCGGAAAAGGCCTTTTCTTCCCCCGTGCTTCGTGGACCACCTTTTGCGTTTTCGTTCGCTAACCCATGCTCATTTCAGAGAGCTTCTTAAAAGGGCCACTTCTCTTGCCATATTTTCTTCCGTTGCTTGTGTGTGTGGCACGATGCTGGTGGGCCCAGGGATTCCTTTCTCCCGGACGTGCTCGGATAATAAGTTATTTGCTGCCACAGCCTCGCCGTGGCTGCTTAAGTGGCCACCGTGGTACAGAAAAACACATCCTTTGGGATGGCTAGACTTTTAACCAGGCTCCGCAAGGGTTGTGCGAGATGCCAACTTGTCTCGTTGTGCCCTGGCCGACGCCACCTGAATGCAGCTGTGCCTCATCTTTTGTGAGGGGTGCAACGCGCCCCACACTTTGGAAGACCGATTGCTACCACTTCTTCCTTTGGCCTATGCATTGTTCCTGTGCCAGATAAATTTTGAGTGCTGCAGCCGAGGCAGCCACAGTCCTTAGTTTGTGTGTGTGATATAGTGTTAATGGCATAGGCTGGCCAGTTCCCTTTAAAAAGTTTTGGTTGATTACAGCTCCAAAACCAAGCAGTTAAATGTCATAGCTAAAATGCTTTCCTTTCCCAAGTCTCAAAACTTAGTTACTTTCATGCACTCCAGCATTGGAACTGTAGACTCAAAATCTGTCGTTTAACGGCTGGCTGGATAACTCAATGAGCTGGTGCCCCCGAGAGAGGGGTCGGGAGTTTGATCCCCTCCCATGCCTTATAGGAGAAGAGCCAGACAGTGTGGCTTGTAGGACAGAAGGCAGAACCACGTCCACAAAAAGGAAAACTCCTCTGTACTCTGCACCTAGGACCCCCCCCCCAAGCATCTTCTCGGGCATCAGCATCCCTTTGACAGCAGATAAGGTTCATTTTTGTTCTTCCATCACGACTTCTGTAGTGAAAACAAAAAACTAGCTGGGAACGTGACTTCCCCACGTGGAAAGTCTTTTGACACAGAGCCACATCTTGTTAAAAACATAAATGCTGCTGGACGGGCTCTCTCTGCGTTCTGGTCTGCAAATAAATCACTAGACCAAAAGCTCTGTATATCTTGTTTCATCGGCTTCCTGTTTTCAGGATGTTGGAAGCCAAGGTGTCCGTCGGTGAACGGCTTTTGCCACCCTCTTTGTGGGGAAGGAAACAAGCAAGCCCTGGACTGTGGGTTCCAGGCTCCCACGTGACAGAGATGCTGTAGGATCTGGGGAATGGACGTGTGGCGGTCTGGGAAGCCCAAGAGGTGTCCAAGCAAGGCTTCCACAGGCTTGGAAGGTGTGTGTGTGTGTGTGTGCGCGCGCAGTCCTTAGTGTTGAGAATCCCCAGTTCATCTAAGCCTGCTTTGTAGAGAACGTTGGCGGTGAACTGAGGACAACACACACACACACAAAATGCACCCATTCAGGAGCTGCCTGTGCCAACAAGCCTGCGGAGGGGAGGCGCCATCCGGCAGCAGGGAAGTCTCTGCCGTGGTCAGCAGAATGGCTGAGGCTGAGCACCCCTTTTGACCAGGGACATCAGGGACATGACAGTGTCTTTCTCCAAAACTTCCCCAGCAGTTCTGAAACAGCTAAATGCATGCCTTGCATCTACAGCATCCTAGCCTGAACTGAGTTGAAACCAGCATGATGGTTTCTTATTGCAACTGCAGCTGCTTAACACACTTCACCGCGCTGGTTCTGTGTGTGTTCCGTGGCATCCTGTAAAAAGAACCTGCCTCAGAGAGCCTAAATCAGAAGTGTGGATGAGTGCACGCACCTTAGAATTCATTCGAAAGAATAGTTACCATCAGAGCCTCATGATCAAGTCAGAATAGGTACCACCTGGAGAAGCTTTTTAGGATGGAGAATGTGATGCGCAACAAAAATGTAGAAGGGACTTCCAGAATGCGCACTGTTTTAAAGTTACTGTATTCTCTGTTCTATTTGATGATGTGTAATGGTGGACAACACAAGGAATTTAGGAGTAGCCATCGGTGACTGAGGTCTTCTTGAACTGAGAGGATGACCAGCAGCGGAGGTTAGGTAGAAGGGGTAAAGACCAAGATATTGGCAACTGCAGAAAATTGTTTGGTCACATTACTAGGTGACACAGCATTGTGGTTTTCTGTTCAGTAGACAATACTTTATCGCTCAACACAGTTATGTTGCAATTAGGGAGGGGGAGGACCAGGGAGGACCAAGTTCTCAGCAGTGATACTCCCTGGATGTTCTGGGACCAGCGCCCTTCTCTTGACCTGATCTATCTTTCCAGCTTGTTGTCAAGATCCAAGTAGGATGGAGAGGAAATGAACTGAAAAATGAGAGAAGATCGGTCAGGAATATTTAGCACAACTCCCAGAATTCTAAGCTTAGATCGCCAATGGCAAAAGTACTGTGGGAGTTGTGGTCAAAAACATCTGGAGGGCCGAAGTTTGGACATACCGGGGCCCATTTCTTCGTTTGACCTCGTTTTCTACTAGACATGGGTGTTTCGGTTCAAAAGGGGTCCGGTTTTGAAATAAAACACGGCAGCACAGCTGCTGCTTAGAACTGGGACCCACCCTCTGGAACGAAATCAACCGCTGGCTCGCCTTCCGTTGGGTCACGCGGGGCGGGACTCCAACCAGGAAGCAGCCTCCGACGCGTCATCATTCCTTCTCCCTGGCGCTGGCCAAGGGAGGCGGGATGATGCATGTCCTTGCACAGCTGCTCATTGACCAGTGCCAGGGAGAAGGAAAGATCACGCGCCAGAGGTTGCTCCCTGGTTGGGAGTTTTGCCCCATGCAACCGGACCCCTTCCAAAACGAAATACCCATCTCTGTTTTCTACTTGCTACTTTAATGCTTTGCTGTGGTTCCATGCTTGTGGATGTCAGCTGTTCTCAGTGAGGGTAAGCCAGCCTGAGTGCTATCTTCAAAAGAGAGTGACAAGAGAAATTCCAACTGTGGAAACATGTCCTGGTAGAGCAGAGCGTTTATATAGAGATTGGCATCGCACGACAACATCCTAGCCAGCATAAACAACGGTGAAATGTGGAAATGGGCACACAACCTCCGTCCAGAGGTTCGCGCCGATTTGTACGCACGGCAGGATAGGTGCTGGGCCTTCCTTTCCCTTGCCTCTGTGGCCAACAATGACCCACTCGGCATTGGCTCATGGTCCCCTCCTTGACGGTTCGACCAATCCCTGGCAGGAGCGCAGGTTTGCCCATCCTGTTTCCTTGTCTGAATGGGCGATCGGTTCAGGAGGCGGGGCAGAGAAACCCATGTTCTCGCCAGGGATTGGCCAAACCGCCGAGGGGGACAGAGCAGCGCCCACCAGCTGGTGAGTGGGGGGGATTCAGTGGAGGAGTTGGGGGACCAGTGTTGCCCTGTGTACGAACCAGCACCAACCTCTGAAACGGAGGTTCGTGCCCATCCCTAGTAAAAGCTCTTGGGCGTTCTGTTCTTGTAGCAGGTTACCCACTAAGCACTTCCTTCTAATCAATACTATCCCTTGTATCTCATATACAATATTGCAAATTAAATAGTCTGTCCTTAAACTAGGAAGAGGCAATCCAGTTATTACTCTCTAAGTGTCCCCATTTTATTTTGCAGAAGAGTTAGTCATATTCGGTAGATGTCCACAGTAGAAGGGCCGGGCAAATCACCCGAGCTTACTTTCCCCATTTGACTCACAATGACTCGTTTTGCTTCATATTCTAGAAGCATTTTTCAAACGTTGAAGCGCATTTTTTGAAACGAAACTAGGCCCAAGAGACTGCAGGCCGTTTCTTTTGTGTGATTTTTCACAGGAGAGCAGCGAACCGGTTAGGAAACTGGTCGCTGTGACCTCAAGCAGTTGTAAAAAAAAGAGAGTAGTGATAAGTTTTTGTCTAGACCCAATTATTTTGCCTCTCACAGTGGCTTCTGTTGTGGATATGCAGTTGTGGCATAGCAGATAAAGAGTGACCCACCAGGACTCACTTCAGAGGGGTTTAAAAGTCTCACTTGGCCAGGAAATTTCACTGGTGGAGAGGTGACAATCTGCTATGCTTGCTCCTTACACATCCAACTTACTTTGAAATATTATGGTTTCTGCCACTCCCTTCTGACTCAAGGGCACATAAGGCACAGTAGCTTCTGGCAGCATTGCACAGAAGACAACATGGAGTGATTTAATAATGGGTTAGTGCTTCTGATGAAGACGGTGGGGACTCCCAAGCTTAGGCTGAAGCTTGAAGGTTGTTTTCTCACCAACTTAGAGTTCTGTTTTCAGCCATAGGTTTAAAATATCCACTTTGGGAGTGTAGGGGATGTCATTGATTTTAAACCAATTCTTTGAAAAACATACCATGATGGGTGAAAACACAATGAGCCTGTGGGTGGGTTCGGGTTTTTTGCCGAAGACGATTCCTCCCCGGTAAACCCCTCAAGGAGCAGAGACGGCATGGAGAAACGGTAATCTTTATTCAAACCATCTTCAACAATGAACTACATCTTCAGTAGGTATAAACTGTCCATAAGGATATTCCAAATACGGGTGAGTTTACGGCAGCGTCCCCCAACTCAGTCCTCCTGGGGATATGGGAGCATCTGAAGCCTTTCCCTGTCCAGTAGACATCTGAGGTTCGGGATATTGTGTGTTGGTCTTGGACCGAACTGGACTACTACTGTGCCACCACCTCTGTCAAATTCCCCCTGCCATGACCCTCTGACGGGGTCCCAGGGACTTTTGGGTTTTCCTGAACATGTACACCTTCTATTCCTCAGCCTAAGTATTCATCCTCTTCTCCACCAACCAGTTTTCACCTTTTCTCCCTCTTTCCATTACCTCCCACCCCCTTTCCTCCAACTCTCTTTGCACCCTTCCTCCTGTTTCTTCCGTCAAGAGGAAACCCTCTACCACTGGCCCCCTCCTTTTGCACCCATTGTTTGAGCCTCCTTTGTTGTTCTCATCGTCAAGAACCAGGACGTCCATCCCATGGTCCTCTTTGGGAGAGGGAGGAATGGACGGTACACTTCTTCGGACTCTCTCTCCATAAAGAGGACATGGAGATCAATTAAAGGTTGGAAACAAGAAAGAAAACAACACCCATGTTTTTAAAAGGAACACTTTCAACGAGCTCTGAAATCCAACGCTTAGAACATTTGGAAAGAAGGGAATGCAATGCAAGAGAACGCACCATAAGAGGAACACAGCAGTAACAGTTCCAAGATCTGCCATTCTCGCCGGATTCCCTTGGATTTTGGAAGCTAAGCACAATTGGGGCTGGATGGTTTCTGGACAGGAGACCACAGCCAGATTAACGGGGAATTTCAGGCAGGAGGAGGAAAGGGTGAACAATACAGGACTAGATGGCCTGGAAGTCACCTTCAGAATATTGTGTATTTCTGTGTTTTTTTTTAAAAAAATCCAGAACCACAGGCATCATGTTTTAATAACACAGGATACGCGTATGGAGAAGGGAGAGGGGAATGATGGGGGAGAGCTTGGAAATAAAGGGTTCTAGAATTAACAGCCGAGACAACTGAGAGCTGCCGAGCCGGAAGTATGATTTAAGGAACGAGTTGATTGCCACCGTGGGACGCCTCATGGCATGTCCTGCTGAAACCCATCCATCTCCCTTCTCCCGAGCTAAACGGAAGCGGCAGCTGGTACACACGGTCAAGAACTGGTGTTCATGCCAGGCAGGTGACCTAACTGGCAAAAAACCAGTCCACCGCCTTTGTTATATACAGACAGGATACAGGCGGGCAACTGTGGTTCCTCGTGCTCCTATCTGAGTCCAAGGTGGGAATCATAGAATCATAAGAGTTGGAAGAGACCTCAAAAGCCATCTAGTCCAACCGCCTGCCATGAAGGAACCCCATCACAATATTTCCGACAGATGTCCATCCAGCCTCTGCTTTAAAACCTCCAAAGAAGGAGACTCCACCACCCTTTGTGACAACACATTCCACTGCCTAACAGCTCTAACTGTCAGGAAGTTCTTCCTAATGTCCAAATGGAATCTCTTTTCCTGTAGTTTGAAACCATTGGCCCGAGTCCTAGTCTCTGAAGCCATGGAAAACAAACCTGTTCCCTCTTCAATATGACATCCTTTCAAATATTTAAACATAGCTATCATATCCCCTCTCAGCCTTCTTTTAGAGAGGCTAAACTTTCCCAGTTCCCTAAGCCGTTCCTCATAAGACATTTCCTCCAGACCCTCAACCATCCTGGTCGCCCTCCTCTGCACCCGCTCGAGGTTGTCAACATCCTTTTTAAATTGAGGCCCACAGAACTGGACCCAGTACTTCTCTTTGAGAGCCCAGGATCATAATGTTCTAAGAAGTTGGGGCTGACTTTTTAGGAGGCTGCTCCTGTTTTTGTTTCACACCGCTGTGCGCCAAGACTCTCGCCACAAGTACCGAGACGCTGCTGGCACGGAGCCTTCCGCCTGAGGGATCCCGCTCTTAAAACATCGTTGCCACTACTCCCTCTGGGGGCAGAATGGGAACTGCCCGCAAACAAGAAACGCCCAGGTATTTGCCTGCCAGCACGTCCCCATGATGAAAAGAGCGTCCTTTCCCGCTTCCCGACAAACGTCCTTCAGGAACCAAAGGCGTCCGAACACGGAGAGGAGACCGTTTGAGCAAGCTGTAGCTTCAGTTTATTAGGCACCTGCTATAAGGAAGTTGAGGCCTTGAGGGGTAAATTCCAATACCCCCAAAAGTGGAACAGAGATCAAAGTTGTAATAGTAACAGCACTTAAGTGGTTAACGTATCTTCACACAATTACTCCTTTTTAAAAATGCAGCAAATAGTATAAAAAAAGAAAGAAGGCACGGGAGACATTCGAACAGGACAGACGAGAGGAGACCTGCACTCGCCCACCCCGATCTATCTAAAGACGGTCAGATCAGGGGCTTTGTAGAAACTTCCCTGACGCCCCACTGGTTTCAAGGTCCCTACTTCCCTTGGGTGGGGTCACTTCGCCGGCTTTTTGAGGATAACAGTTTATGGCAGTGGTGGCGAACCTTCGGCACTCCAGATGTTTTGGGCCACAAATCCTACAGTCCTGTCATTGACAATACAGGCTTGGAATTCCTGGGAGTTGTGGTCCACATCATTTGGAGTGCTGAAGGTTCGCCACCATTGGTTTATGGCTTCAACTCCATCCGGTTTGTTTCTGGACAAAGGCCCCCTTCCCCCATCACTTGCCTACAGAAAGAACAAAGGGAACCAGGCATCAGGGGACTTAGAAAGGGAAAACCAGACAGGCTCCAGGGCTGAAATGGGAGGCCTGTAGGAAACCCGTTTCTTGTGTTCCTCGCTCCCAAAGGGGCTTTTTAGTAAGTGTGACCGCCCAGGATTTGCTTCTAAGAATTCTAAGTTGCTGCCGTCTTTTGTGACTTGGGCCAACAGAATAGGACAGCTGAAAACCCCCCCTCACCCTGATAAGTAGGGAAGCAAAAAATGTGCACATTCCAACATCCCTGGCTCTTGCCAGCAAGGCGAGAGACTCCAAACAAGGAGAAACCCATCTCCCACCAGCCCAAATCCGCCAGTCCTTTCAAACTCAGTAAGGATGCTTAAGTCCGCAGGATGGGAACAGGGTCTTCCCCTAATCAGGGCACAGTTCCAGCCACTGGACTCAAAAGTCCCTTCACCTCCACCCTGCAGGCCAACAATCTGCACCCTTCTCAAGGCAGGCCTATCCAGGGCGAGAATGCTGCCAACCATTTGACGGTTGGTGTGTTTTTGCCCATTAAAAAGAAAAAAAGAAGACAATTTTAAAGGCACTCCCAGGGGAAATGGCTACTTTCCGTTTGTTTGGCAAAGCTAAGGAACTCGCTTAAAAGTTTAAATCCTTAAAGAGCCCCTTCTAGCTGGATTACATCCTCTGCACCTAATTCTAGAGCGAGGCAACAAAAGAAGGCATTCAGTGGGAAACAGACAGGGCGGGTGGTGGGTTTCAGAAGGCAAGATCAGAGAAACGAATACTGTTCCCATCCACCCCACCCCACCCCCAAATGCTGTGTTATTTTTGCAGTACACCTCCATTGAGGAACCAAGACTGCCTTGACCTTTGATAAGGCAAGAACAGCGATTCTGCTCCAAGATGCTCCTCACGGCTCCCTTTATTCAGGCCGCTTCTCCACGGAGGCCTTGAGACAGGACAGGTCCTCTCCTACTCTCCAAAATAAAACCAAGCCGCCCCACCGCCGCCGTGTTCCTCGGACATCCGGTCCTTCCGTCCAAGAAGAACAGCGAGAAAAAGCTGGCCAAGGCGAGAATCGGAGCCCGCGTGTCTCGAGAGGAGAAGCTGCTCGCTTCCATCTCCCTATGAGTTTAGCTGGCTCAGAAGTGAGTTCAAGTCCATGTCTACCATAGAGGAGAAGCTGTCCTCGCTGGGGAGAGCACCCAAAAGGCCATTGAGAAAGCTGCTGGCGGCCGTGCTGTTCCCTCCACTGCCATCTCCGTTGCCCCCGGGCTCCCCTTCAGCCCTCCGTTGGCTGACCAGGCGGGTGATGGATTCTGGGTAGGTCAGCAGAGTGCCCTGGTTGTCGGGAAGGCCGGCGGGGGCACCACCGCCTCCTCCTCCTCCTCCTCCTTCCTCCTGTCAGGAGCTGGCGGAACTCAGCGGTGTTGATCCCATCCAGGCTGGTGTAAGGGGCGTCATCATCCAGAATCCCCCCGAGCTCCATGGAGGCGGCGTCTCCGCCTTCAAAGTGGAGGTTGAGAAAAGCGTCGGCGATGCTGGTTTCCGACTCGGATTCGGGGGGCTGCGTCTGCTGCGACACCCCAAGGCCGGACAGGTCTTCCATGTTGACCGTGCTGAAGGGGGCCTGCGTGGCGGCCGCCGGAGCCAGAGCTGGAGTCGGAGGGGTGTGGCCGGGCCCAGTAAAGAAGCCAGCTTGAGGCTGAAGGATCATCGGAGGCTTGGGAGCAGCCGGTGGGGCCGACGCTCCGAGTCCTGGGATGCCTGTTCAGAAAAGACAGAAGGTATGACCATCGTTTGTGTGTTTTTGAAAGCCAGAATGGGAACTAGTTAGGCGGGGAAGGGAGAAATCCAGGTACAAGTCCCAATGAGCCACAAAGATTCACTCGGTTGACTTGAAGCCAGCCACGTGCTTTCTCAGTCCGACGGACACGCCTCACAGATTGATCGTAAGAATGAATTGTGAAGGAAGGCCCAATATATCTCAAGTTTGCCTCACTGGGGGGGAAATGGGATATCAATACAACTAACCTATAATATCAATAATAACCAATAATACTGTGCCTGGGGAGTTGGCCACAATCCTCACGATAGTTTGGGCTGCAAATGATTTGTGCGCCCTTAAATTAGTGTATTCTTGGGCACACCTCTCATTCCCCCAAAAAAATCTGGCTCGGTGCAGCTCACGCTGAAGTTAAGCTATGAAAAAAATACACGAGAAAGATATTCAGTCAGAGTAAAATTTAAATAACCGGTTTAAAACAAGAGTCATCACTAGGCTCCCTCAACTCTTCCTTCATCATTTTATCCATACAAACAGAAAATTCTGTATGGCAGGGCTGTTCAACTTTGAACAGACCAAGGTCTACTTTTTCCGGCCCAAAGTGCCTGAGGGCTCCTACACTAAAACCTCTACTTACAAATTTTATGTGTTCTGAACACATGCTCATAAGTAAAAACTTTTCTAAGTACAGCAGTGGTTTCCCATAGGAATTCATTGAAAACCAATTAATCTGTTCTGGAGGGAACAGATTTCAATGCACCATGGCCCTTGAACTGCCCTGCTTGGATGAGGCAGTGGCCTGGCAGACCCAGAATTTTGCTGGGGCAGTGGTGATCCTTGGGATGGGAGGGGAGGGAGAACTTATCCCCTCACTTTTTTTATTGATGGCCAGCGGGCTACTTTTGAACCCTTCGCGGGCTACCAGTAGCCCGCGGTCTACCTGTTGGGCAGGCCTGCTGTATGGGGTGGCCATCTCTTTTAATCCATTATTTGGGAGAAGGAGGAGGGGTTATGAGCCTCAAAGAAGCCCAGCCACCCCTCCCATGGGCTGGAATGGCCAATTAAACCTCCTCAACATCTACCACCATCACCCCCACAAATTTGGATGTGGGGTTGGGGTGCCTAGGGTGCATGGGGGGAGGGGTAAGTCCTCAACACTTGATCTTCAAACTTAACCCCCTCCCTCCTAAAAAATGACAGCACCTCAAGGGCCTTCTCGGCTGCTACGCCCAGACTCTGGAACTCCCTCCCACTAGAGGCCAGGACTGCCTCATCTCTGTTGTCCTTCCGGAAACAGGCAAAGACCTTTCTCTCCAGCCAAGCTTTCCCTGAATGATGGACTACCATGGGCATTTCATATGAATCTATAGGTCCACATAGACTTTGTGTTTATAACTATTTATAACCTGGTAGCTTTAATGTAATGTTTGTCTATTCATGCTGTAAGTGTAAGACGTCCCTCAATTCCTTGTTCTCAAATACTTGAACACGTCCTAATGGTACTGGACTGTATATTATCCCTCATTACTATAAGCTGCCTTGGGTCCTTTTCCAAGGGGAAAGGCAGGGTAAAAATACTCTAAAATAAATAAATAAATAAATAAATAAAGATTGTCAGTGCCACCCAAACCTATTGTTGAATGAATAAAATCAAAACATTTTCCCCTATCCCCCTCAAGTGGTATTACATAGAAGCATTTGGCTTGGGAGGAGGGGGGGCATGATATCTCACACTTCTTACCGCCAGAACTGGGCCGAAGGAAACCGTGTTTTGGGACAGCAATGCGGCGCGGAGAGCGCGATTCCGGGGGCCCAACTGTTAGGGAAGAAAGAAAGTCGACCGAGTGTTAGGTTATCAACAAATAATTGAGGGATTATGAAAATATCAACACACACATGTGTATGGCAGAGAATAAACTTGTGAGCTTAGCGGCAGTAGCATGTAGATAAAGTGTAGTTAATTGTTGTAAGTATTATCAGAACCCAGAAACGGAGAGACAAAGAAACATGACTTAGAATAAAACTCTTATATTGAATATATACAGCAAATATACAACAGCATAACAACAAGCAATATCACATATACAAATCAACAGAGCGTGGGGTACCGTTTTCTCACCATAAACAGTCCCAATTTAACATTATACAAGCCAGTTCTTATATACACATTTAGACCTCATCAGACATGATCTTAACCAATCACATTCTGACACACCATGATGTCATTAACTATTCCACTTGTGCTAAATCACTTAACCTGCTGGTGATTTCTAATTCCTTGCACTTGTGGCTAACATCATGACACTGCAGTTTTGACTGACTCCATTTTACAATTCTCTTTTCACTCTGTTAAATATACAATACATACATTTTGTCAATTCTACATATTATGACATAGGTAACCTCAAAATATCAACTCCGCGGGTCCAGGTGTAACGTCCTTTCCTACCCACAGAGAAGATGCTGCCTCAGCGCCCTGTTCAAGAGAAGATGTCCAGGTTTCCCCTTCCACTGAGTACGGACAGTTTGACCTCCCGGCTCCTTTGAAGGTCAATAGAGATGGGCACGACTCAAAAAATGGTGTTTCGTTTGTCGTTTGGTCGTTTAGGGGTCCGTTTCGGTTCATTTTTGTGACGTTTTTTGCAAAAAAATTTGTTTTCGTTTTGTTAGGTAACGAAACGAAAAAATGAAAACGAAAATGAAAAATTGCTGTTTCATTAGCATTCTTTTTAGTTCAATGCATCTGCTGCGACGAAAACAAAAAACACGGCAAATTTGGTCGTTTCATTTTCGTTTCGTTTTTTAAAAAATTCGTTTCATTTTCCTTGCGTAACGAAACGAAAAAACGAAAACAAAAATGAAAAATCGCTCGTTTCGTGCCCATCTCTAAAGGTCAACACCCAGCCAACGTGTCGAGAGGTCAAGAACGAAGGGAGCGGAATTTCTCTTCATCGCCACTGTTTGTGCAGGGGAGCCCAGGGCGCCCCTTCTCTTCCGCAGGCTCTATGACCTCCACCGGAAGGTGATGAGGGAGGTTCTCATGCACTCTGGAGTAGGGTGCCATTGGCTGATACCTAGCTCTATAGGCACCCAAGGGCACGAACGCTGAGAGAGGCTCATAGAAGAAAAAACAACAAGAAGAGATCAGGCCTTCTCGGCAACTGCCCTGCACCTCTGGAACAACCTTCCCCTTGAAATTTGCCTGGCCCCACCTAGGTATTTACTGGTTTGTTGTTGTTGTTCATTCGTGTCTGACTCTTCGTGACCCCATCATGGACCAGAGCTCGGCAGGCCTTCCTATCTTCCACTGCCTCCTGGAGTTTTGTCAAATCCATATTGGTTGCATCAATGACACCGTCCACCCATCTCATTCTCTGCCGTCCTCTTTTCCTTTTGCCTTCCATCTTTCCCAACATCAGGGACTTTTCCAAGGAGTGCCTCTCTCCTCATGAGGTGGCCAAAGTACTGGAGCCTCAGCTTCAAAATCTGTCCTTCCAGTGAACATTCAGGGTTGATTTCTTTCAGGATGGATAGGTTTAATCTCCTTGCAGTCCAGGGGACTCTCAAGACTCTCCTCCAGCACCACAGCTCAAAAGCATCGATTCTGCGGCGATCGGCCTTCTTTATAGTCCAGCTCTCACTTCCATACATCACTACTGGAAAAACTGTAGCTTTGACTATCCGGGCCTTAGTTGGCAAAGTGATGTCTCTGCTCTATTTACTGGTTTAATTTTCCTTAACTGTTTTAACTGTATTATGATTATCTGCTATTGTTATCCTTTTGTTTTGCTTATCTTGTTATTGTTGATGTTTGTTGTAAACTGTCCCGAGCAACTTCGTCATGAGATGGGCAAAGAGAAATTAAATCTTTTTCTTCAAGTGCCATGTCCTCATAGAACATTGGCAATCAGTAGCATAATCTGGCTTTGATCCAAAGCTCTTCTGAAGAGAGACGCTGTAATCTCGCTGCAAACCATTGGCTTAATTCTTATGCCGGAAAGTTCTTGAAACTCCCCACCCCCTTCCCCAGGGCCATGCTTCCCATCTATTTTTCCTTAAAGGATAACCTGCAGCAGATGGTATTTGTTATTGCGCATTATGTGACCGAAATATTGTAATTTTCTTCTCTTTGCGGTGTTGAGAATTTCTAGCTTTTTATTCATGCGCTGTAATACAGCCACATTAGTGACTCTGGTTATCCAAGGTATCTTCAGAATTCGTCTGTACGTCCACATTTCAGCTGCTTCCAGGTTCCTGCATAATGCATCTGTGAGGGTCCAAGCTTCAACACCATAGAGAAGTATACGAAATACATAAGATCGAAGTATCCGGCTATGATGTCTACAGAAATTATTTCATAAATAAAATTGTAAAATCAATCAATCTATCTTGTCATCAAGGCCAGTGAGGCTGGACAGGTGCTGGGCTGCTCTCTCACACACGTTCTGTCACAAGTTGGATAAACTGAAGATGACAGCTGGATGCTTCCCGGGTCCAGATGTTGGACAGCTGTGTCATCCGGAGACATTCCTGGATCCATCTCTGTCACTGGAGGGCCCCGACAGCTTGGAGTCAGCTTTGAGAAGCTCATAAGCTACTAACATTCCCAGGAGAGGGAGAGCTTGGCTGCCATGGATCACACACCGTAAGCTTCCTGATGAGACCACCGCAGCCTGCTCTTCATGGCGGTCGCCCTTGAAGACGAGACAGGTGTCACACCATGTGCAGCGCTTGTTACTAACAGAAACATCTTGGATGGACGGATGGAAGGAAGGAAACATACATAGACACATAGATTTGAAAGGATGTCATATTGAAGAGGGAACAAGTTTGTTTTCCATGGCTTCAGAGACTAGGACTCGGGGCAATGGTTTCAAACTACAGGCAAAGAGATTCCATTTGAACATTAGGAAGAACTTCCTGACGGTTAGAGCTGTTCGGCAGTGGAATAGGCTGCCACAAAGGAGGGTGTTGGAGTCCCCTTCTTTGGGGGTTTTAAGCAGAGGCTGGATGGCCACCTGTCGGAAATATTGTGATGGGGGTTCCTGCATGGCAGGGGGCTGGACTCGATGGCCCTTGAGGTCTCTTCCAACTCTATGATTCTATGATCTCGTACCTTCCTTTGCTGCTCAGGATGTGCAAATCTGTCCATGATTCTTCATAATCCCTAATGAGTTTTTCAAGAAGTTGATGGATGTATTCTCTTGACCACTTGTCCTGGCTTGCCCTAGTCTGTATTTTGTCTTCCTTTATTTACAGGTCATTTCTGGTCAAGATCTGTCCCTGAACTTCCCATATTTCAGGCAGAGGAGCGTCTTTCTTTTCTGATCTTTGCAACCCTCACTCTCAACATCCTCCACCTTTGGCCAGCTGAAACACTGCCCCAGAAGATTTCAACGGTGGCTGACCAGGTCTCTGGCTCATCTGAAACACCTTCAGCTGGTCATCATGACAGTCACCCCACCCACCCTGCTCCCAGATCCTCACCTGCAAAGGGTGTCTTTTGCACAAAATTCTTGAAAGTGCTGAGCGTCCGCTTGCGTTTTCCTCGATGCGATGGAAGTCGCCTGTTTGAAAGAGTTGGAGCAAAAAAAAAAAACGCCATAAGTAACTAAAGGAACACGCGCTCACGCAGATGTGAACCCCATGGGGTTCAGTGGGGCTTTCCCCCAGATCTGTGAGCACAGGACCGTCGCTGAAGTGACAAAGCAGTCAGAAGGGCTTTGCACATGCTCAGAGGCACACTTAAAATACAATCTTATGCTCTGAACTAATCCTGCAGCATGCAGTGCAAAAAGGCAAAAAAGCAAAAGTGTTCTGCTTATATACCGCCCCATACCACTACAAGTCGTCTCTGGGCGGTTTATAATTTTAATTACAGTGTGCAGGCTACACATTGCCCCCCCAGCAAGCTGGGTACTCATTTTACCGACCTCGGAAGGATGGAAGGCTGAGTGAACCTTGAGCCTGCTACCAGGGATTGAACCCAGGTCGTGAGCACAGTTTTACCTGCAGTACAGGCATTTAACCACTGTGCCACGAGGCATTTAACCACTGCGCCACGAGGCAAATCATGGTATCAGGAAGTTATTTTTCTGCAGGCACAAGGACCCCCCTTTTTTTTTGGCTATCAAAAATGTTGCCCCCATGTTTTGCGCTCAGCCTAGGGAACACCCGTGTGGGATCAAACACCAGCTTCTGTTTGCAATTTTTTTGGACCAAATCCCTGAACAGGCGGGGGGACGTCCAAGAGGGCCCCATTTCGCTCCCACTGTCTTTTCTGCAGGCAGAAATGGCCGGTGTCTCCCAAAGGCGGAGGGCAAACCCATCCCGGGAAAGGGAGGCTCTCAGCACCTTGAAGTTGTTTGTTTCTTACAGTTCAAAGTTCAAGGGTTCTCCAATTTCTTCACAGAGTTTTTGCATGCTGGGTAGTGTCCACCCTCAAGCTCTGTTATGCCTTGAGGAAACACCCACTCCCTATGCCTCTCAACTCGCACTCCACTAGGGCTGTCGCCTCCTCCGCAGCCTTCCTCAAAGCGGTTCCTCTAGACCAGGCCTGCAAAGGAGGGCGACCAGGATGGTTGAGGGTCTGGAGGAAATGTCTTATGAGGAACGGCTTAGGGAACTGGGAATGTTTAACCTTTCAAAAAGAAGGCTGAGAGGGGATATGATAGCTATGTTTAAATATTTGAAAGGATGTCATATTGAAGAGGGAACAGGTTTGTTTTCCATGGCTTCAGAGACTAGGACTCGGGGGAATGGTTTCAAACTACAGGAAAAGAGATTCCATTTGAACATTCGGAAGAACTTCATGACAGTTAGAGCTGTTCGGCAGTGGAATATGCTGCCACAAAGGAGGGTGGTTGAGACTCCTTCCTTGGAGGTTTTTAAGCAGAGGCTGGATGGCCATCTGCCGGAAATATTGTGAAGGGGTTCCTGCATGGCAGGGGGTTGGACTAGATGGCCCTTGAGGTCTCTTCCAACTCTATTATTCTATGATTCTATACCGGTAGCCCGCAAAAGGTTCAAAAGTAGCCCACCAGCCATCAATAAAAAAGTGAGGGGTTAAGTTCCCCCTCCCTCCCTCCCCCATCCCAAGGACTACCACTGCCCCAACAAAGTTCTGGGGCTGAGCGGGACAGTTCAAGGGCCATGGCACATTGAAATTTGTTCCCTCCAGAACAGATCAATTGGTTTTCAATTCATTCCTATGGGAAACAGCTACTCTACTTACTTTTTTTTTAAACTTATGAGCATGTGCATGGAATGGATAAAATCCGTAAGTAGATGTTTTAATGTAGTAGCCCTCAGGCACTTTGGGCCGGGAAAAGTAGATCTTGGCCTGCTCAAAGTTGAACAGCCTTGCTCTAGACACCACCTGCAACGCTGCGACACGGTCACAGCCTTCCACCTTTGTTTGACACATTACCGCATGGATGCTCGCGCCAAAGCCTCGGCAGCACGACATACCTTCGTCGGGGGAGGTAGCGGAACTCCATGGGGCCGCTGACTTCCTTATCCGACGGGCGGCGCAGCTGCATCTGGACGGTGACAGGTTCCCGCAGGGCTTGGTCCATGTACGGCGGGGTCTTGAAGACAATGGCCACCTGGCGGTGGACGTCGGCCTGAGAGAAGGACCCCCTCGCCTCCCAGGAGTCCTTGAAGAAACGGACTTCAATGTCCTCTAGAGGAGAAAACGAAGTGACCCGGGGGATAATCCGAAGGGATCGGGAAAGGCAGGGGTGTGGAGGAAAGGACACCGCTGCCCTCCCTCAAAGCCACGATCCAGTTCTCTATCTTTTTTTAATAAATAACCTTAACCCGATTAAGATTTCATGGTATGGAAAAATTAGAAAAAGACCAAGATGGACCTCTTTTTTGAGAGACAGAATATTTTGCGCTGTTCATCCAAACAGCTTCATCGGTCTGAATACAGCTAGTGCAAATCCTAGTGCACTAGCTGTATTCAGACCGATGAAGCTGTTTGGATGAACAGCAAAACGTTTCTATCTCTCAAAAAAGAAGTCCAGTAGCCATGACTCAACTTCCAGATAAACTCACCTGGATGACTGAGAATCTTCACAGACACCAAGATGGACGTTGAACACTATGATTTTGAATGATTCTGAATTTTCCAAAAAGGTTAAAAAAGAAATGGAACTGGTTTTTTTTTAAAGAAAAATACAATAAATGAAACTTCCAGTCAGATTACTTGGGACACGGCAAAATCAGTATTCCGGGGCATGGCTATCGCGTTTAACTCAGGAAGAAATAAAGAAAAAGGCGGTTATACCAAGAAATAAAGGATAACTGTAAAAATCTAGAAAAGGAGCTTTTGGAAAATCCCCATGAGGGAAAAAAGATAATGAAAGAAGTGAAAATGCTCAAGCATAAACAGAACTTGTTAGATACAGAAGAAATACCCCATCAAATAAAAATTAGCAAACAAAACTTTTTTGAAAATGCAAACAAGCCAGAGAAATGGTTGACTTATAGATTAAAAAATTAATTAACAGCTTAATCCACGATCCAGTTCTTTGTCCCAACAAGGGGGCCAGCACATGTAAACTGTCTTCAAATTAAAAAAAACCTATTGAAGACCTGGTTGTATAGAATGGCCTTTCCTGATTTCTCAAACATCCAGTAAGATGCTATTCTTTTTACTGCTTATCTTTTCTCTCCCCATCCCCCGTTTTATCAATCTCCTGCTATTTTTCTTTGTTTTAGCCTGATTTTCATTTATTGCTGTTGATTTATGTATATTTTGTTTTATTATGCTCCTTGTATTTTGTTTTTTTTAAAAATAATATGTATTCCTTTGTTAGCTTATGTGATCCCATGTTGTGAACGACCCAGAGTAGCCCTAGCGCTAGGTGGGCGGTATAAAAGTCAAATAAATAAATAATAAATAAATGAAGACAACCAAAAGACTGCAGTTTCCCCCCCCCCCAAAAAAAAAAAAATTCCCAGTCGTTAAAATAAAGGAACCAAGAGCCGATCATTCACGGCTGTTTCATAGCGCCCCAAGCCCCCCCCCCCCATTGCTCGAGGCACCTCGTTCGCTTTGCCTGAACCGTAGGGACACCCCCCCACACACACACACACCCAAAAAATAAAGCAGCCTCCACCTTGTGGCACGACAGTACCTTTCTGAACTTTATCACAGAGGAGGAAAATCTCATCCCCTCCCAGGCAGCTGCCCGAATTGCGGTTCACACGGCAGATCTTCAGTTCGGCTGTGTTTGGAGCGCCTTGAGGAAGAGAAAAGGAGATGCGTGACGCCACCCACCACCACCCCATCTAAACCGGACACTGTAAATTTATTCCCATTCCTTTAAGGGCGCAAGTCCTTAAAAACCAGCAGGGTGTCCTGTTAGCTTTGGCCGGGGGCATCTGGGATTCAAGCCCCCCAAATGAGCAACAAAACTCATAATGATGTCACTGGCAGCCCGTCTCACTTTGCAGGGCTGGTTGTGGTACCATAATATGGGGGACCGCCATGCACTCTTTTACATCTCAACTGAAGGAGAGGCAGAATATAATTGGAGAAAAACCAAGAAGGGACAGCTCACCCTTGATCAGCGTGAATCTTGGGCTTCTGAAATAGAACTCTCAGAGCTGACTAAAACTTTTGTTCTAGATCCATGACATAGATTTTATTTAGGAAGAGAAAGACTCTTTCCTGAATTCCCCCCTCGTGTCCTATTGGGCAAGTCCATTTTCTCCATCAAAGGTCCCTTCTGACCCCATGATGATTCTGTGATACTAAGTTCTGGTCATTTCTGAAAAATGCCTCTGTCCAAAATCTGGGTCTTTTCCCCCTTGAGAAGCAAACCATGTGCACCATCCATACATATGCATGTATGTATTTACACACACACAAACAAGGGCAATCTCAAATATATGTTGGAAAAGACACAAACAACCCATCCAAGGCTTCTAATCCCTAGATGTCCATACAACAACCCAACTACCATGGTTTTGACTTGGATTGCTTTCCACCCATACAGAACTGTCCTCAAGAACTGCAGGAAGAACCTATTTTTGCCTTTCCATCAGCAGGGAGAGTAATTCTGTATTTTTCTCACACAGATCAGACAAGGAAGGATCTACCTCCCTAACTTGGTTCCGGTCCAAATCTAACCAAGGCCGAATCTACTGCTCAGCCCATCTCAAGTGTCTCTATCAAAATATATGGTGGCATTTCTCAGCTCCGCTCCTTGCTTAGCACTCACGATTGTCGTAGATGGGCTGTGAGACCACCAGAGGAAGCAGGACCAAACGGCTGCTTCCTGCGTCCCGGATCCACACCTGGAAGCACAGCCGAACGGCATTCAGGTCGTAATCTCCTTTTAGCTCTTCCGCAGGCACTGGGTGACAGAAGGGAAAGAAGGGAGAACAGAAAAACCAATTATACAATTCAGAGAAGGAGAACAGAACCAGGAGAGCGTCCAGGCGGGACCACCTGGCCTTGGAAGATGGGGTCCTGGCTAGGGATGGACATTTCGTTTCGGAACCAGCAGGGTTACGAAACGAACCACACGTGCCCAGATGGTCCTCAGAACCAGCTGATACATGCAGATCCAATTGCTTTACCTTTCTCTGTCTCGCGCAGGGTTAAAATCCAACGAGGAAGCACGCTGCGATGCTTCGTGCCGCTGGCCAATCAGAGAGGGAGGCGGGAGGATGCCTGTCCCTGCACAGCTCCTGATTGGCCAGCATCACAGATCTAGCGCAGATGACGTCTGTGTATCAGCCGGTTCCGAGGACCACCTGGGCTCGCGTGGTTCATTTCGTAACCTATTGGTTCCAAAACAAAATGGCCATCCCTAGTCCTGCCTGATCCCAGCACAAGAGCTTTGGAAAACGGAGATTTTTCCTTTTTTAAGGGGTGTATGTGTACACTGATATTTGTGTTTGGTCTTTTTCCCCCCTGCTTAGGCCTTAGTACAAATTGAATTGTTTCCACCCAGGAGCCTAAAACTACATGGTAGTTCTAGTTAGAGTAGACCCATAGAGTAGACTCCTGTGACATGGCTGGAACAAATCGTAATGGCTCTGACTATTCCAGTGACGTGGAGAGAGGGGAGTTTGCTGCTTGCGTACCAATTTTATCCTCCATATTAATCTACCCAGGCCTTGTGCTCTGAAGAGGGCACGTCAGCTTTGCATACAGTGTGGAAACAACACAGCTTCTATACAGAGCTTGATACCATAGTCTCTTGAGACTGAAGGATGCCTATATAGAAAGTGTTTAATCTTGAATTGTTGTAAACTGCCCAGAGTGGCCTTGTTGCCAGATGAGATTGATTAAATAAATAAATAAATAAATAAATAAATAAATAAATAAAATTTAATCTGTGGTACCCATGTAAGCAACAGGTTGTCCGAGTAATTCCATGGCTCTGCTCAAGCTAAGCTATATGACTGGTTTTAGAGTGGTGTCCCTGTACTTTTTGTGAGACCTTCCGGCTTGGGTCTCTCACCGAGCCACCCATCGATTCCCGCGAGGGCGGCTCCTTACCGTTGAAAGGGTTGTTGGCGGTTTCAATGCGCCTGGAGACCGCTTTGTCCAGGTCCCGCTTCCGGACGCACTGGATGCCCAGGTTCTGAAAGCTGGGAAGAGCCAGACAGAACAGGGAGGGTCATCGGCCAACTCAGAGAGACGAGACGAAAGTGCCGCAGAGGGACAGAGACAGGACGGGAAAGAGCAGCATGGAGGGTGACTTAAGAGAGATCTTGTTCCTGCCACAAAAATCATGGACAATGCGGGACCAGCCGTCGCTGGTAGAAGAAGAGAGCTGTTCGTTCAACCTGCTCTGAGTTCACTGTCAGAAAGGTGGATTTAAAACAGAAACAGTAAAGCAGGAAAAGTATGACGGCTGACAAACATCGCTCCCACCTGTAGAGTGCAAGGGGGAGAGAAACCCACAATTTATTTAATAGCAAACTCATTTAAACCACACATGTGTTGTTGTTTTTTTTTAAAAAGCATCTGGGTTCTGATTTAAATGCCCCAAAATAGAAAAAAATTTTCTAATTAAAATTTTAACATCATTTTTTTTTTTTTAAATGCTCTTTTTTAAAAAAAACACCTTAAAAATCAGCCACTTTTAAATTGTAGTTTAAATCAGCTCCCGCCTGGCATGGACCCTCACCCTAAACCTCCACCCAGCCTTTTTTTTAAAAAGAGCCACCCAGGCGGCTTTGAGCAGGTGACAGGAAAGGAGGAAAGAACAAGGAAGGACGGGCCAGTGGGAAGCATTTCTGAAGAAACCCGTGTGTGTGTGTGTGTGTGTGTGTGTGTGTGTGTGTGTGTGTGTGTGTGTGTGTGTGTGTGTGTGTGTGTGTGTGTGTGTGTGTCAGTCAGTCAGTCAGTCAGTCAGAGTCAGAGGAAGACTACAGTCGTGGGAAGCATTTCTGAAGAAAACCCTGTGTGTGTGTGTGTGTGTGTGTGTGTGTGTGTGTGTGTGTGTGTGTGTGTGTGTGTGTGTGTGTGTGTGTGTGTGTGTGTGTGTGTGTGTCAGTCAGTCACAGTCAGAGGAAGACTACAGTCGTGGGAAGCATTTCTGAAGAAAACCCTGTGTATGTGTGTGTGTGTGTGTGTGTGTGTGTGTGTGTG
The DNA here is from genome assembly GCA_029282475.1 of Phrynocephalus forsythii. NCBI lineage: Eukaryota > Metazoa > Chordata > Lepidosauria > Squamata > Agamidae > Phrynocephalus > Phrynocephalus forsythii. Next base: position 8,205,336 of record JAPFRF010000019.1, read on the forward strand.
TGTGTGTGTGTGTGTGTGTGTGTGTGTGTGTGTGTCGCGCCTGCCTGCCTGCCTGCGTCAGTCGGAGGAAGACTACAGTCGTGCTGTGTGTGTGTGTGTGTGTGTGTGTGTGTGTGTGTGTGTGTGTGTGTGTGTGTGTGTGTGTGTGTGTGTGTGTGTGTGTGTGAGAGAGAGAGAGAGAGAGAGAGAGAGAAGGGAGCCTCTCCAGAGAGGGCATCAGCTGTCTTGCCTCCACTCACCTGTGGATGGAGCGTTCCGGAGACAGCTCGGCCTCATAGTAGCCCTCCTTGCAGTCCTTCCCCACCAGGTCATGGGGATGCGGCCGGTAAGGGGCCTCCTTGGTCACCAGCGAGATGCGGACTTTGCCGGGACCCACGTAGTTATGGATCTGGGGAGCAAAAAGCACGAGGGTGGGTGGCAGCCTGGCTCTACGGGTCCCCCATTTGCCATCTGCCCATCGCCCCCAGTACAGATGGGGTGGGTGGGTTCAATCGGTCTCCCAGGACCACCAGTGTCGACTCGGACGCTGAGACGTGAGCCTGACAAAATGAATGACGTCTGACGCTTCTTGTGGAAACGATTGATCGGAGGGGAAGCAAAATGTTATTAGCCACTGGGGGTATACCTTGTCCCCCTGGGGTGTGCAAAGCTCCCCTCACCTCCATTTCCCCCCTACTTTAAAAAGAGTGGCAGAGTTGGATCCCTGGCCACCCACCCGCCACACTCACCCTGAATTAGGCCAGAAACTGATTTTAGAACGTGGCACGTGCCATCACGGGCCTTTTGGGGCAGAACCATTTTCCCCTCTGCTAGGAGCAGTTCTCCGATAACGTGGCCCGGTGTTTGTAGGCGTGGTACCCAGGCCTCTCAGGAAGCTGTCTGTCCCCACTGCAGACGCTATGTTTTAAAACATACAGCATCCAAACCCTCATCTGAGCATTTCTCATGGTTATTATTTAATTAAACCCAGGCTAAAAATTAAACATCTCTGCTCTTTTTTTCTGGTTTCTCCTTCAGATGCCTTCTTCTCAGGCATCTGGATCGCAGTCTTTCATGCCGTACTCCCCTCCTGCTTGATTCTCGTACCCCTCTGGAAGCTTCTGGGGGCACCTTTGGGCCCCCAAATGGCCGTGTTCCCCCCCCAACCCCAGCACGCGTTAAGGTTTCCAAATCCCGGCCGACCTGTCAACTTGCCGGCCCCTCAAAAGAGGGGGGGGCATTTCCTAGAAGCACTGGAGTATCTGCGAACATTCCATGGCATCGCAGCACGCTCCAAGCATCTCGCTCAGCAACTCAGCCCACTCCAGGGAGCTTTTCTCCCAAAGATGGCAGGGGGAAATGTGGCCGGGTGGGGTGGGGGAAGTCTGACCTTGATGGTCGGGTGGGTCTTGGTGGTGTCCGTACTCCGCTCTCCAGGAATGGAGCCAGCCAAGCGCCCCTCGCACTGGTAGCGGAAGCGCATGCCACGCTGCTTGGGCTGTTCAATGATTTCCACAAACGGAGCGCTGCTGGGGGCCGAATCTTCGATGGAGGATTCGAGGAAGAGGAGGAAGAAAAGACACCTCAGTACCGTATCCGTGAGAGACACCCACCCACTCGCGCGCAGCCAAAACGGTTTCCTGCACCGGGACACAAGCTTCTAGTCCTCAAGACAGGAGGCAACGTGCTCAAGAAACACGAGCCACGTGTGCGTGAGAGCTCACGCCTGCTTCAGAAGCCACTGGCTAGAAAACTCTGGGCCTAGCCAACCGTGTGTGTGTGTGTGTGTGTGTGTGTGTGTGTGTGTGTGTGTGTGTGTGTGTGTGTGTGTGTGTGTGTGTGTGTGTGTGTGTGTGTGTGTGTGTGTGTCGTTACAGTCGTGACCGACTCTTCGTGACCCCATGTCCATGGAGTTTCCTTGGCAGGAATACTGGCGTGGTTTTCCCAGTTCCTACTCCAGGCGCCTACAGCACTTGGTATTCCCTGGTGGTCTCCCATCCAAGGACTAGCCAGGGACGACCCTGCTTAGCTTCCGAAATCAGGCGAGATTGGAGACCTCCCCAACTGGTACGCAGAGGGGGGGGGAACACGTTCATGAGTACTTTGCCCCCTTCAGATATCAGAGCGCCACCCAGAAGCAGATCCTGAGGACTGTTCTGAACACAAAAGCCACCCTCTCGCGAGGAAGGAAAGAGATGATTTTATTGCATTTCAAAAAGGTACCTTTTGCATAAAACAGGGCCGCTGCCCTCCTTTGCAAAAACAAGCCGATGCCAGTTTGCCTCCCCTTCTGCCCCATTAGAGAGCAGCTCTCTGATATTGGCCCACCCTTCACAAGGGGTGTTTTTTTTTTTTTTGAGGGGGGGGACCCACAAAAAGGAAATTGAGATGGATTTGTCAGGGTGCATTTCTGAAAGGTACACCACTGGCTTCCGGCTCACACCCTGCCCAGGCATGTTTTGAGAGATACAGGTATGCATGGCAAGGGAACAGTTATTTATTTATTTATTTATTTATTTATTTATTTAGTTATTTATTTATTTGACTTTTATACCACCCATCTAGCCCTAGGGCTACTCTGGGCGGGTTTACAGCATAGGATAACATGACAAGTAACAAAGGAATATATTAAATCTGGTATAAAATATGGGTTAAAAGTATATATCTTTTGCTAGCTCCACCAGTCAGCAGCCAATAATTAACATGGTTTCATCTGTGGAATATTCTTGACCGTTCGTTGATAACGGCCTTTTAAAAAAAACCAATATCTAATTAAAAATAAGCACAAGACCCTCTCTGATCTGTTCAAATCAACAGAAACGAAAAGGCATTATAATATTTAAAATTATGCAAATGAAGATCTGTTCCTGATTGGAACCCACAAACTTCAGTCTTGGGCAGCACGGTAACAGCCAGGGATGATGGGAGAGGGTAGTTAAAACATCTGGATGGCCGCCTGCATCTAAATTGTCACTCCTCTACACCCAGTCACCGTAACTCGGAGAAGCATCACTAAAAGTGCCTCTGAGCATATGCTGAATAATTTCCCTTCATCATTGGGTAAAAAGGTAAAGGTAAAGGTCCCCCCATATGCATGCTAGTTGTGTCCGACTCTCCGTTTTCAAGCCGGAAGAGCCAGTGCTGTGCAAGTCCACGGCCATTTGGCCGGCATGGCTGCAAGGAAACACTGTTTTACCTTCCCGCTTTTTACAGCGGTACCTATTTATCTACTTGCATTGACATGCTTTCGAACTGCTAGGTTGGCAGGAGCTGGGGTTATCAGCGGGAGCTTGCTCCGCTGCGTGGCACCCGGGATTCGAACCGCCGAGCTGCCGACTTTGTAGTCTACAGTTTCGGTGTCTCAGTCCACTCTGAGGCCACCATGCCCCCTTCATCATTGGGTAAGTCCAACCAAAAACCTGCCCCCCATCGGGAGCAGAGCCCAAATGCGACCGGGTGAGCAGCTGTGACTGCAGAAATCGGGGGCTAAAACCAGACCACTCAGGCTACTCCCTCGCCCATGATCCCCGCTCACTCCTTTCCCCTTAGACCAGCTATGCCCCTTCGTTATGGGGAGGCGTAGTCCCACACCTCTGAAGAGCACCGGAGCAGAAACCCACAACTTTTGCACTGCGCTCAGAAACTGCAGCCTAAAGGGTGCCTCTGAGGACACGCCGAGTTCCCATCCCAGCGTAACCCCATCATTTCCAACCGGATCTTGGGAATCGGGGTCAAGGGAAGAGGCTTGAGGGCAGGCCAGGCAGTGCTCTGGTTTCCAATCATTCTGCGGGGCAGGAACAGGCGGGAACCACTGGGTACACATAGCACATTCCTAACTGGATGATTATATTTGTTTTCTCTGCATGACTATGAATGTTTTGGGTTTTTAAAAATCTCGTCCTTTTTTTCCTGCAGATGAGCTGGAAATGAGCCGGCCTGTATTTATTCAGACAAATAAAACTTGGCCAATTTGCTTTTTTAAAAGCAGCAAGGGGGAGCTAAAACAGCCTGCCACCCACCCTCCTTGCAATGGTCTCTTGATCTTCCAGCCTGTCGCTGCCCCCTTTTCTCCTTGAAAACTCGGGGACTTCCCCTGCTCGGGCTTTGAAGCAATACGGGAATTTCTTTCCAAATAATGCCCGGTGAAGTCACAGGCTGGGCCAGCCAGTGGCGGGAGCCGTTTTGCCCTCAGGCCAGGCCACCCGTTTCTCCTGCCTCCACCCACCCACCCCCTTTCTGGCATCCACTTGGGCCACTTGGCTGCCCCTCCCCAGCGAAGGGCAGAAGAAAAAGCCAGAGAGTGTTCCCACCAAGGGGAGGGGGGGATTTCCCCAAGACAAGAATAGATTTCCTCTTGGATCCACAGGAACGGGGGATCTGTGATCTCACCCACTTGGGGGTGGGGGAGGGACCATGGTGCAAAAAAAAAAGAAAAGAAAAGAAAAGAAAAGAAAAGGACCATAAGCGGCCTGAATCCTTACTGAGGTACAAAACTCAAGGGCCAATTGCTCAGCCCACTTAATTCACAGCAGAGCAGAACTTGGCAGGCACGACGCTTAAACTGCGGATTTTATTATTATTATTATTATTATTATTATTATTATTATTATTATTATTGGGAAAGTATTATTATTATTATTATTATTATTATTATTATTATTATTATCATCATCATCTTCTTCTTCTTCTTCTTCTTCTTCTTCTTCTTCTTCTTCATCATCTTCTTCACCATCATCATCATCATCATCATTACCACCACCACCACCACCACCACCACACAGCAGACAAGATTAACTACATAAGAATATCCCCAGTAGCTGGCTCGTGGTTGACTCAGCCTTCCATCCTTCCGAGGGTGGTAAACTGAGTACCCAGCTTGTTTGGGGGGGGCAATGTGTAGCCTGCATAATTAAACTGCAAACTGCCCGGAGACTATTTGAAGTATTGGGCGGTATATAATCAGCACACAGAAGAACATAAGAAGAGCCCTGCTGGATCAGGCCAAAGGCCCATCTAGTCCAGCTTCCTATATCTCACAGTGGCCCCGCCAATTGCATCCGGGAACGCACGAGACACATTTGGTATCTCCTGATCCCACTCCCCTGCATCTGGCCCTTGAAGTACCCCGGTTTTAAGCCTGGAAATTACACATCTCCATCATGGTTTGTAACCTGTGATGGACTTTTCCTCCAAGAATTCATCCAATCCCCTTGTCCAGTCCAACTACGCTGGGTTTTGTATTACAAATCACTAGTCGAAGGCTTCCCAAGCGTTTAGGACTACGGGATGTATTGGCGAATTATGCGAGCAGATCCCAGTAAGGTGGCCTTCCGAAACTGACTGATGGTGACTTTGTCAACTCCAATTTCTTCTAAATACTCGCTTAGCTCTTTAGGCACCGTACCCAGCGTGACAATTACCACTGGGACCACCTGTACCGGTTTATGCCAGAGTCAGGTAATTTTTTCAAGTTTTCTCTCAATGACTCTACTATCACCTGGTATAGCAGCATCAATGATCCACACTTTTTTCTTCTCCACAATCACAATATCTGGGGTATTGTGTTCCAAAGCCCTGTCTGTCTGTATTCGGAAGTCCCAAAGTAATTTTGCATGCTCATTTTCAATCACTTTTTCAAGCTTATGATCCCACCAGTTCTTTGCTACGGGCAGAGGATAGTTCTGACACACATTCCAGTGGACCATTTGAGCAACTACATTATGGCGCTGTTTGTAATCAATGGGAAGCAGTGGCAGCGCTATCGCTCACCCGATCAGCTTCCGATTCCAATAGAAAGATTTTTTTCCTAGGGGCACCCCCTTTGGAGCTTCATAAATCTGTTCCCCGACCTCCAAACCTTTCCAAATTTGGGGGGCTTACAGGGAGGAGCTTGAGGAAGCTCCCCTGCCATTTCCTCTAGAATGAATCATTTCATACTGGGGGGGATTGCATTTTGTTTTGTTAACAAAAACGCTGTTTGCCATCTCGTTTCATTACAAAACATTTCGTAACCATATGGCACGACGAAACAGTGTGTCATTTTTCGTTCTGTGCCCATCTCTAGTAGGAAGTTCCACGGTTTATAACTGGGTTCCGTGGGAAAGAAGGGTTTCCTTCTGTATCCCTCTCCTTTTATCTTTCCCAAAGCTGTTACGCGAATGAATAAAGCAGGATTCTGCTATTTCAACCCCAACAGAATTCTCAGAATGGTTATGCTTGCACGGAACCCACCAGCTGCACAGAGCAGAACCATCTTGTGGAGATCGATTCAGAAGTAGGTCTTTCCGAGATCCACGGGGTAGCTTTCTAGATACACAGCCCCCCAACCCAACTGGATTTTATGGGTATCCTCTGTTGCAAACCAGGCATTTGAGTTTGGGCCTTTTTACACGACCCCTAAACTCTGCCGCAAATGGCTCCCAGCTCCGGAGCTTAAAATTGTTTACCCACCAGCTCCAGAGTTTACTGAAAATTAAGTGCGACCACGCCCACCTAAGCGCGTCCCAGCGCACTTTTCATGTACCTGCTCTCCGAGGGTGAAAAATCTTAATGCGGATGTGCCGGGCTCTCCTCGCTTCTTTTTGTTGTTGTTTTTTGCCTCCCGCCCCTTTAAGAGAAGGAATCACAACGACGGGGCGGCGTCCACCGGTACCGGAGGTAAGCCTGCATTCTTTTGTCCCTTTTTTCCTCCCTCCCCTCACGCAGCCAGCAGCCAGGAAGTGCGGAGGGGTGGGGACGCAGGAAGAGCGACAAATCCCTAAGATCTCTGGTCCGAATTTAAGGGACCAGCGAATCTTAGGGTTCATGTAAAAGCGCCCTTTAATTACTGTTGGGTCTTTCACGGTTGGGGGACTTAGGGCACAGGCTGCCCACCACAGGCTCTTAAAACCTGTACAAAGCTATGTCAACGGCATAGAAGACTCAATACTTCATGCTTTTAAAAGTTCTGTCCCTCTAAATATAAAGCAAACAAAACGTATATTTCCACCCAATCACCAACAATTAGGGATGGAGAGAAATACCCCCAAGAATTATTACCCCTCACCCCAATGAAATGTGTGCCAGAAAGATCCTATCACCATACTAATGAGAGAGAGAGAGAGAGAGAGAGAGAGAGAGAGAGAGAGAGGCCGAGGATGTAATACTTACCCCAGGTTTTTGTTGAAAGATTAGCGGGAGAAGATCTAGGGAGAGAAAGAAAATCCGTTTTAGCCTCTCTTGCAAAGAAGAACATTAAAGATGGCTTTTCCTTAGGTTTCATTTTTTTACATAGAAAGGCAGTGTGATTCTCCATGGGTTTAGAGACATACATGTACACCCCACTTCAGTATGTGTGTAGTTATTTTACAAGCCAGCTCCTCATCTTCATACGTTCGGAATCAAGGGATGATTTAGGCCCAGACCGAGGACCACACAGGTTATGAACAGAGATAATTAGGAGTGCCTCCAATTGTGCCAAAAACAAACCAAAACCCAGAAGTCCCTAGAAAAGGGGCAAGACAAAACGCCTTCTTGGATGTCTCCTTGACAACATTCTCCAACTGCCACTGTCCCTCAGGGGCATGGGTTGGAGGCTGGTAGCATAAGCCTACTGTTAGTTAGACCATCTTTGTGGCACTTGAAGCATACCAGGTTGCAAAGCAAAGCAAGGATTTGGCAAAATACACATTGAGATAGTTGCGGCTTTGACACCTGTGGATCCAGACTAGAGAGCTGGGGAAGGGACTGTGTCACCATCCAGATGCTGTTGAGTTCCAACACCAGCTGTCTACAAACCATGTGGGAGATGTATCATCTCCAAGGGGTACCTCAAGGACCAGATGATGCAGGGGAGTGATATCAGGAGGAACACTCTTCTCCCTCTTACAACATACCAGAATGAGGGGACGTCCACTCAAATTGAGGGCTGGGAGAGTAAGAACAAACAAAAGAAAATATTTTTTTCACCCAGCTTGTTGTTAGTCTGTGGAACTCCCTGCCACAAGATGTGGTGATGGCATATAGCCTGGATGCCTTCAAAAGGGGATTGGGCAGATTCCTGGAGGAAAAGTCCATCACAGGTGACAAACTATGATGGAGATGTGTAATCTCCAGGCTTAAAATCAGGCTACTTCAAGGACCAGATGCAAGGGAGTGGTATCAGGAGACAGAGATCTAGTCTTGTGCGCTCCTGGACGCATCTGGTGGGGCCACTGTGAGATACAGGAAGCTGGACTAGATGGGCCTTTGGCCTGATCCAGCAGGGCTCTTCTTATGTTCTTAGCCATCAAGTCAAGAGGCACGGATGAAGGGCACTCTGTCCTGTGAATTTTGGATGGCTACCAATTCCCGATAGGCACTAGGAAGTCAATGGCTGAGAGGACACACACACACACACACACACACACACACACACACACACACACACACACACACACACACACACACACACACACACACACACACACACACACACACACACACACACACACACACCTGCTATTATTTATATCCAATCTTTATTCCCTCATGAGCCTGGAGCAAGCAAACATATTTTTTTAACAACAACCCTGTGAGGTAGATTAGGATAGGACAGCTACAGGGCCGATGATTGTGCCATGAACTTTGGGGGGAAATGAAAACAAGAACCCAGGTTTCCTGAAATCGTAAGTGAATACCCAAAACCAGGGGGTGAACCATCTTAGCTGTGGGTTGCCCCAGGAATTTCTGCCCTGAAAAATTGCTGTAAACTGGTGGATGCAATAAGGGAATCAAAACAGAAAACACTCACACGTAGCCTTCCACTTTTGCTTTTTTTTTCCTTAAAAGAAGGAGGGAGATCTGGGGGGGTTTCCCTTGGTCTTCGAAGGCCTTCACGCCTTCTCCTCACAGAAAAACAACACTTTTTACTATCCCTTCTGCAAAAAGTTCTACATGGGTCTCGCAAGTCCTGGCTTCGGGGTCTTCATGGACAAGCACACACAAGCTGTGCAAAACCTTGGCCCACCAACAAGGCCAATAAATATGATTTAAATTATCCTTTATTCTTCTCCTCCACCTCCCTTTCCTGCAGTACGTTCAAAGCTGAGTCCTCCCCGCCGGGTCTTCACAAGAACCCTGTGAGGAAGGTCAGGCAGGAGATGGACACCGCCACATATGGCTGTTTTGTGGCTACCTGGGCCTTTTTAAAATATATATATATTAATTATAAAAGTTACAAACAATAATTGTGCACCCCACCCCCCGGAACCGTCCAAGTTCTTCCTTTAGCTTCTTTTTCTTCTCTTCTAATTTCCTTTTTAAAGTCCTTTTCTCTAGAACTGTGTTGGATTATAAGTCGGTTCTTTCCCTTTCCCTCTTAATAATACATAGTCAATTAATTTCCCCCATATATCGTAGAAAATGTCCTTCTTCATTTCTCCTCTCAAGACTTTTAAACTACAAGACATTTTATCATTCAAAGCTATATTCCATACTTCGTTGTACCAGTCTTCAAACCTAAATTCTAACTCCGATTTCCAATTTCGTGCTGTAATCAATCTTGCTGCTTTCATAAGATTTACAATTAATTCTTTAGTGTTTACATCATATTCCTTATTAATAAACAATTATAACAATGCCACTTCGGGATTACATTCAATGTCTACTTGAGAGATGCAGCTTCGGAAAACAGCAGTCCCTCGCCGTTCTGTGGGAAACGGGGCTCATACCGGGGAACAGGCATAAAAATACAAGACGTGAAGTGCTTTTATTTTATTATTATTATTATTATTGGCACACTAAGTTATTCCAGGTGGACAAACAGGCTCCTCTTGGCACAAAGCTTAACGAACTTGGCCACGAAGCTGATCGCGGCCCAGCCTCAGGCACAAGGGTCCCTAGTAATTCAGTGGCAAGCACCATACATTTTAACGCAGAAGCTTCTCTTTGAAAAATCAGACTTTTATTTAATTGATTTTTAAAATTGAAGTCAAGATTTAAATCACAACTGAGATCTGTGTTGTTCAAATGATCCAATCCACCCTGCCTCAAGACCCAGCTAAAGTGGGTATGCAAGGATTACTCCGTACCCACGCCATCGGCCTGGAAAAGTTACAAATGCAGGATGCGCCCAGGAAGCCTCAAATCTAGTCCTCTAACTAGAGATATGCAATTTCCAGAAATTTTGAAGCGCAGGGGGAAAAAAACCCAGTCTTTTGCTCTGGATTTTTTCAGGAAAAAACAACACAATTTTTTTAGGAAATTTGAAAAAATATATGCTGCATTTGCACTTCCACCCTTTTTACAGCTTGAAAGTCATTCTGTTACTTTAGGAACATAAAATATGACTATGGACAATTTGACTTGGCATATTTGTTGCTCTGTATTTTCTTCCAGTGCTTTGAGGCCTAGTGAAGAAGAGGACAGAACAGAACCAAACACACCCACCCACATGCAAAAGCAAAAGTGAAACCTTTTCCTTTTCCTTGTCTCTGTTGTCTTCCCCATACCCTGTTTCGTCCCCAAAATGACCCAAACAGGGAAGGGACAGGCTCACAGGTCTACAGGTGTGTTGTATGAGGTGGTACAGGACATCAACCTGGGCCTGTCTGTCACAGCATGCCCTTACCACAGTGATGGCCAAACTGTTGGCCGTCCAGATGTTTTGGACCACAACTCCCACAGTCCTTTGTCACTGGCAACACAGGCTTGGAATTCTGGGAGTTGTGGTCCGAAACATCTGGAGGGCTGAAGTTTGTCCAGAATTGGTCTAGGTCGGAGACCCTGGAAGGTTTGGTTTGACACTCAAGGTTCTGCCTCAGTGGAAGGCAGCTTCCTGGGTCCCTCTTTCGATCCACCTTTATCTTGAGGACTAGCCTCTTAACCTGACTCGAGAGAAAGGGCCGCGGTGCAAAAGCAGGCAGAATACCTGACATCTCCAGCTCATCCTGGGGAAAAGGCCGTCCCCTTGGCATTCTGCAATGTGGCAGAGTCCAACACAAGGCTTGGTGGGAAAAGTGAGCAACTTATGTTGCCACTTTTCTATTTAGTTTGGTAAAGGAGTTTGTTTACAGTTCAAAGAGATTCAAAAGTAGCATAAGGAATAGGGATGGATGTAAACATTTGAGGTGTAGCACTCCCCCCCCATTGTCTTTCTTTCTGCATTTCTTTTAAATGATAATTTAAAGGCACTATTATAACCATCAAGGGTGGAATTCTGGGAGTTGTGGTCCAAAACATCTGGAGGGCCGAAGTTTGGCCAACACTGCCTTACCACAACTTATGCCTCAGGTATAAGTTGTATACGAGTTCTTAAAGGAGCTCTCTGACATTTAATAAGAGACGAACACCACTAACTCTTTTTTTGGGAGGGTTTTTTTTTTTTTAAAAAAAGGGAAATAAGGCAAGGCGTGTTATACAACGCAGAGCCCGCACCCCTGCTGTGAAGGAGTTTCAAGAACCAAGACGCAGGCGAAACTTCACTTTGTGCCCTAAAAACAGGAAGTCTGTGAGCCGCACTTCCAAATAGTTCAAATGCGGACAAACGCAACATTTCCCTATTTTTAGACCCTGATCTTGCAAGAAAAAAAAAGTGGGAAGGCGGTGACACGCATGAAACGGCAGAATGACTGCAGAATCTCTCTTGCCGTGGCTCCGGCGAGAGTGACACAGAGAAGGAGGGCTCCTAAATTCAGGGGTCCTACTTGGATTTTACACACTCGCGCGCACACACACAGACCTCTCTCCAGCTGGAGAAGGGGATTGTTGGAGGGCATGAAGTCAGGGCAGGCTATACTAAATTATTTCCCCTTCATATAGGGAAATATGCCATTGCTTATCGCCTGTGCTGAGGTACATTCTCAGCACTCAGAAGCCCGGAATAGGGAACCTTGGGCCTTCTACATGTCTTGACTCCAACCCCCAGAAGTCCCCGCCATGACAGCTCAGGTTGAGGGGATTATGGGAATGGTATTCTAATCAATCTGGAAAGCCCAGGGATATAGGGTGCTTTCTCCACGGTTTGCACCTGTCCAAAGGTGCTCCTCCCTTGGTCGAACAATCCCCTTTTGGCCTTCTCAGGAACAAGAACTTTCTAAGACTGTCCAGAAATGTCTTGTTTGAACACTGAGAATGTGGGCATGGGAAGCGGAAGAGTCTTTTTAAAGGGGAGATATCCTCTGAGACTTCTGTTCTTGTGGTTGTCAACAGAGAGCTGAACAGAGATGTCAGAAAACACCTTCTTGTCAAACCACACAGTACATTATTTATTTATTTATTTATTTATTTATTTATTTATTTAAAGACATATCCTTCTTCCCTAACGGGAACTCTGTCAAAACCATCAAAAGTAAAAAAAAAAATTCCACGCAAATACAGCAGAGAACAAGATGGTGGCAGGTGATTAACTAATAAGGTCACCATATTCTTTAAAGAGGTTATTATTTATTATTATTATTATTATTATTATTATTATTATTATTATTATTATTATTATTATTATTATTATTATTAACCACACAGCTATGTACGCTGGATTTTATATTACCAATCACTAGTCGAACGCTTCCCAAGCGTTTAGGACTCAGTGATGTATCGGCGAATTATGCGAGCAGATCCCAGTAAGGTGGCTTTCTGCATCAGATGGATGATGACTTTGTCAACTCCAATTTCTTCTAAATATTTGTTTAGCTCTTTGGGCACTGCACCCAGCGTGACAATTATCACTGGGACCACCTGTACCGGTTTATGCCAGAGTCTCTGAAGTTCAATTTTGAGATCCTGATATCGGGTAATTTTTTCAAGTTGTTTCTCAGTGACTCTACTATCCCCTGGTATAGCAACATCAATGATCCACACTTTTTTCTTCTCCACAATCACAATATCTGGGGTATTATGCTCCAAAACCCTGTCTGTCTTTATTTGGAAGTCCCAAAGTAATTTTGCATGCTCATTTTCAGTCACTTTTTCAGGCTTATGGTCCCACCAGTTCTTTGCTATGGGCAGATGATAGTTCTGACACAAAATCCAGTGGACCATTTGAGCAATTACATTATGATGCTGTTTGTAATCAGTCTGAGCAATTTTCTTGCAACAACTCAATATATGGTTGATAGGTTCATCTTCCTCTTTGCAGAGTCTACATGTGGGGGACTCAGCTGATTTTTCTATTCTAGCCTTAACTGCATTTGTTGTTGTTGTTTGTTTGTTTGTTTGTTTTATTATTATTATTTTGTTTTATTTTATTATTATTATTATTATTATTATTATTATTATTTATTATTACTACTACTACTACTACTACTACTACTACTACTGCTGCTGCTGCTGCTGCTGCTGCTACTACTACTACTACTACTACTACTACACTGGCTTGCCTTTTATCTCCCTGGGTTTTGGACAGGATCCCAATTCCCTGTGGCACTTGGAGATGTCGGGATTTGAACCCAAGGTGTTCTGAAGGGAAACTGGAGCTCTGTCCCAATGAACCCTTCTAAGAAATTTCAGCCTGCGCTAGGATGATTCACCCTCTCTCCTGGCGCCAACATCCCAGGCAAGCTGCCCTCTCTCTTTTGGTGCTGCTTCACCACATTTCTGATTTCTGATTCGAAAGCCCCCACCTCCTCTCTCTAACCAACACGCATATGACACAGCTCTTTCTACTCAAAGGAGCCTCCTGGTCCGCTGGGCTCCTTACGGGCAATGTGACCAGCGAGTGATCCAGCAACCAAAATTCCAAGCTGAGAGAAGTCAAAGAATGTGCCATGCAATCACAAAAATAATGGTGTTAGAAGGGGACTATAAAGCCATGGAGGTAGAGAATCCAGAAGAAAGCAGATCGGACAGAGGGTTCTCCGGTTTTCTCTTGAATGCCTCCAGAGCTCCCCAGCTCCTGGGGTGATTGGTTCCATTGTTGTACTGCTCGAACAGTTGAGGAGTTTTTTATTTCCCTGATACTCCACCTGAGTCTAGCTTCAGCTCATCATTGCATGTCCTGCACTCTGGGATAATCGAGAACAGATCTACACAAACTGGCGTCCGTCTGGGAGCAAAGAACGCATAGATTGAAGACTGGGCTTCTTTAAAGGGTAACTCAGAGACAAGTACTGTACTGCTACCTTTGCAGTATGCTAGTATGGTTTCCTTTTCATTCCTAAAATACTGCTTTCTGGGAGGCTTACTAGGATGCAGTTGGGGGACGATTTTGTACGTACAGTTGTGTGAAAAAGAATGCACGCCTTCTTTCAATTCTATGCTTCCCTGTCCCAGGGCATAATTTTAAAAAAATCACCTGGTCCTGAGCAGGTCTGAAAATTAGGTAACCACAACCTCAGATGAACAACGCCATGTGGCAAATGTGTCATGATTCATTTTAAAAAAACAAAGACAAAATGGAGAAGCCATGTATGAAAAGCACACTCTTACTGCTTCCAAAATGATTTGTTTGTTTGTTTGTTTGTTTGTTTGTTTGTTTGCATACCGCACCAAGTTCCCAAAGGGAACTGTGGGCGGTTTACATAAAACAAACCACCCAGAAAACAAAAGATCAAAATCAAACATAAACTGAGAGGACTATGTAGCAACCGGGTCCTGCTAACCAAATGCCCTGTAAACTGCTCATCAGCAAATGTGACCACATCTATAAAAAAAAACAATGTTCTAGCAGTTTGCTGGTCTGAAGCATTCAGGTGCGTGCTACCAGCATCCAAGCAAATTCACCCGAAGATCAGACGATGCAATGCTCTGAGAAATTGCCCAAACCCCACGAGTTAAAACTCTACAGGCCTCTGTTATTATGTTAAATGTGAAAGTTCGTGACATTAAAATTAGAAGAAGGCAGAACAAGTACGGTTTGTTTGGAAGGGTTGCTAGGAGAAAGGCACTGCTCTCTAAAAAGAACGCGGCGGCCCAGATCAGGTGTGCACAGTTGCAACTGGACAAATCACCAGACTGCTGGGCAGACGAGACCAAAGTGGAGTTGTTTGACTATAAGGCAGAGCACTACGTTTGGTGAAAACCAAGACACGGCACCTCAGCACAAGCACCGCATACCAATGGCCAAGCACGGTGGTGGGAGACACCGCGTCACTGCATCAACTCCTCTGTGCACCCAAGGGTTCTCGAGTCAAATGTGAGACCGTCTGTCCGACAGCTAAAGATCTCAAATACACCAGTAGATTTGCAACACGTTGGGGTTTTTTTTTGGGGGGGGGGAGGGAATCAAAGTGTTCCAATGGCCCTCTCAAAGCAACCAACACCCGATCGAAATGTGCCGTGGTGGGACCTTAAGAGAGCCGTGTATAAACAACTGCCTGCAGACCTCCATAAACTCCATAAGCAAGGGTGTAAGGAAAGGGGGGCCGAAATTCCTCAGCAACGATGGGAAAGACTGGTCCAAGTCAGACCGAAAGCAATTCCGTTACGCCACCGCTGCTAAAGGTGGCTCTACGAGCTCTTGGATCAGAAGGTGTACACTTAGCTTTTCGCACCCGCTTCTCAATTTTGGCTTGATTTTTGTAAAGTAAAACACGGCATGGCGTAATATGTCACGTTATTTAAAACGGTCAACAAAAAGGCATACAAACTAACAGGTCATATGGCACACGGCGCGTCACGCAGCCCCTTCCCCTGCGCCATCAACATACGAACAACCCAAAAGATCAATGTTATTGTAACATGTTTCGGGTGCAGTCTAAGAAATAAGGCATTCTTGGCTTTAAAACATTTCTGAATCACCCGGTCAGTATTGTGGCCAAGCAGAGATTTGAACGGCAGCTCTCTGTAGCCTCAAGACAAATTCAATTTTCCCGGTCAACACTCTGGAAAGATTCAGGAACGTGTCAGCTGTGGAAGAAAAAGCATCAGTCCTGAAGTACTTGGTTGAACCTCCTCTCTTCCCTTAAATTTCTCCATAAGGCACAAAAGTACACACAGTGGTACTTTGTGTTACGAACGACCCCTGGTAACCATAGTTAAGTCATATACGGCGCTGTTATTTGCTAAGCCCAGTCTGGCCACCATGTTCTGGACCAGTTGTGTCTCCATGTCAGCTTCAAGGACAGCCCCACCAAGGGTGCATTACAGTAGTCCAATCTCGAGATTACCAATGCATGAGCCAGCGTTGTGGCGGCCTCAGTGTCCAGATAAGGAGGTAGCTGGACACTCCGCCACAGATGGAAAGGGGAAGGGTGGACTACAGACACCACCTGGGTCTCCATAGACAGTGCTGGGTCCAGAGGAACGCCCAATCTGTGAACCTCAGTCTTAGCAGGGAAGGTCACACACATACATCCAAAGGAGCTTCCCAACCCACTGACATCAGAGCCCCCCCCCCCCCCCGGCAGGATTTCCTTCTTGTCCGGGTTTAACCTCGGTCAATATGCCCTCATCCATCCCAGGAAGGCAAGCTGTCTAGATGGCCTAAGCACATCTGATCTCGCCTGATTTTGGAAGCTAAGCAGGGTGGGGCCTGGCTAATACTTGGATGGGCCACCACCAGGGATTCCTGCCAAGAAAACTCCATGGACATGGAGTCACAAAGCATGGGCCACGACTGTAATGACACAACACACACACACACATCCCAGGAAGTTGCCCAGGCAGTGCTCAAGGGAAGGGACAGCATTCATTGTAGAGGGACAGAAGAAGAGTCCTCTCCCAGCAGCTTCACATAGATACTGAATAGCAACGGCGAGACGATCAACGTCTGTAAAACGGCACATTTGAGGGTTCGAGAGGTGGACCTCACCTCACCAGTTTCTACTCTCTGGAGATGGGCATCCAAGAAGAATCGGAATCATGCCAAAGTGAGGCCACCAACTCATAGAATCACAGAGTTGGAAGAGAACCTCAAGGGCCATCTAATCCAACCCCCTGCCATGCAGGAACCCCCCATCATAGTACCCCCTGACAGTTGGCCATCCAGCCTCTGCTTAAAAACCTCCAAAGAAGGAGACTCCACCACCCTCCTTTGTGGCAGCCTATTCCACTGCCGAACAGCTCTAACTGTCATGAAGTTCTTCCTAATGTCCAGATTGAATCTCTTTTCCTGTAGTTTGAGACCATTGCCCCGCGTCCTAGTCTCTGAAGCCATGGAAAACAAACCAGTCCCCTTCTTCAATGTGACATCCTTTCAAATATTTAAATATAGCTATCATATCCCCTCTCAGCCTTCTTTTTGTAAGGCTGAACATTCCCAGCTTCCTAAACAGATTCCTCACCCAGAGAGCCTCTCCAGGAGGATTCCTTGGTCAACAGTAGGTACTGAAGGCTGCTGAGATATCGAGGGGTATCAAGAAGGACATTTGGTCCCTGTTGGATTCCTTTGGGGAGCCATCTTGCAGGGCAGCCAACGCTGCTTCCATTACATGTCCTGAGGCGGACTGGAAATGGATCAAGGAAGTCAATCACAACATGAAAACAGGACAATAGTGAAAGCCAACAGGAAAACAATCAATTCATTTGAAACCAGACGTTGAGGGGCAGGTCTAACAGGACCGACAGAAGGCCAAATAAGTAGATGCTAAATCAAATCAACCCCGAATTCTCACTATTTGGGACTTATCGTGAGAAAGTTAGATTCAACGAGAAAAGCAAACGGGGCTAAGGAAAGCGGATGGAGCGGGGAAAGAGAAAAGCCAAACATGATGGAGGTTGACTCAACAAATGAAACCGTGAGTCTGCAAGGTCTTTCCACAGTTGTTAAGGATAGACACCTTCAGAGATTATGAGCTGAGAGGGCACCGTGAGGAACCACAACAATCAAGAGGTAAACAGGGTCTGAATTTGCTAGCCTGGTCGCTCAGGTAGGCCGTTCTGAGAGAATCTGTGTAACCAGAGTGAAAATTATCCAATACTGCCAGCTTCTAAACACAAAATGTGACTCTCATCTAGCTTGGAGGAGAAAATGGAGGCAACACAGAAAGAGTGACCTCAAAGAAGCAGACATGGATTAACTTAGTTCTTCTTTAAAATATTTTACCCCGCCTTTCTCCTTGGAAAGGTCCCAAGCGGGCTTACAACCCTGAAGGACAATATACAAAGCTGGAGATATGGAGTATACCACATTTGCCAAGAGACATTAAAGACAATATTCAAAGCAAAGAATAATGAGTGTGAAGAGGCATCTTGCATAATTATAACTACTTATAACCGTGTCGCTTTAATGTAATGTTTGTCTATTAAAGCTGCAAAATGTCCCTCAATTCCTTGTTCTCAAATACTTCAACATGTCTAAATTGTACTGGACTGCACATTATCCCTTGTTACTGTAAGCCGCCTTGGGTCCTTTTCCAAGGAGAAAGGCGGGGTAAAAATACTCTAAAATAAATAAATAAAATAAATAATTTAAAAGGCAATATTAAAGCTAAGAACAATTGGCAAACGAATATAAAGAAAAAATGGCACTCTAAGAGATGGAAAACAAAACAAAAAATGGTGGTGGTGGTGGTGCTGGGGAAACCAAGCAGTACTACAAATCCAGTCCTAGCAGTAACAGAATCAGAGAATCATAGAGTTGGAAGAGACCTCAAGGGCCATCTAGTCCAATGCATCGCAGTCCTTCTGAAAATCACCTCACAGGTAGCTAGGGAATGTTTGCCTGAAGAGAAAGGTTTTTGCCCGCTTGTGGAAGGAGAGCAAAGATAGAGCCAGGCTGTCCTCCAGTGGGAGGGAGTTCCACCGTCTGGGAGCAGCCACCGAGAAGGCCCTCTCCCGTGTCCTCATCAGATACACTGGTGATGGTGGCAGAGCTGAGAGAAAGGCCTCTCCTGATGACCTCAACACCCAAGCCAGCTCTTACTGGGAGATACTGGTCTCTGAGGTACTTTGGATCCAGGCCAATTAGGGCTTTATAGGTCCCAACCAGTACTCCCCTTCAAGTCTTGGTGAAGGCACTTAATTCCATGACCAGCCCCATTAAGAGGGACTCAGACCTGCCCTTCCATTTCTTTTTATTCCACTGACGTATTCACAAAACTCCACTTCCCCTCCTTGCGTCCAAGACCACCACTGGCGCTGGAATCCCTCAATCGGCATGTTTAACTCTTGGGGTCCCAGGGCATGCGCGCACACACACCCCGATCCCACACCAGCTGGGCCACATCCACACTCAGAGACTAGCGGGCTGCTTATCAGCAGTATGTCTTGTCCTCTTATGTCTGAAAGATAAACCAGGGGTCCAACGGCAGCAACAGTGCATTATGCAAGGCTGGCTGACAGATACCGGGAGACCCCTCCACCCCAAAATCACGTCCCAACCCAGAAATGCACATATAAAAGTGATTTTCCTTCTAGTTTTTCAGGCCACTATGAAAGGAACAGAAAAGGAAACGGGGGTGATTTCTGACCCTTTCCACTGACAAAAATCCCCATTAGACCCACTTATAGAGGAACCCCGAATATATGTTTGGTGGGCCATACATTCCCAACTGAAACTCATTTCAGGAAAGGATGGCTCTTCAGGGTGCAATTACATGCATTTTTATAAATTATCACATTATACAATTATAATTCCCCCCTCCACCATTTGCAGTGATGTGGCCCAAAACTCATGGTGCCAGATGCGGCAAGTATTTTGAATTTTGAATATTCAGCCAAACTATGGCAGCCTTTGTCATTCGCAGGGCGGGTGGTGACAAGATCATTGGGCCTATTGACAGATTAAGGTTCCAACCCCACCGTGTGTTTATCTGGATGAAATCTCATTGAACACAGTGGGAATTACTTCTGGATAAATATATACAGAAATCAGTCTCAAGCCCAGAGTGGATGGGGGGGGTGACTTTTAAAAAACCCAATTAATTTAAATCACACTTTAGTTGTTGTTGTTTTTTTAAAAAACTGATTTTTTAAAAAGGAATTGTAAAAATAAACTGTTTTAATGTAATTTTAATTCTTTAATTCTTTACTTTGTTTTTGAATTCTATTCTGCCATTTTGCTGAGTATTTTATTTTTATTTTGTTTATTACTAATAGTATAATTCATCTATTTTATATCCTCTCTTGTTTTTTGTTTGTTATACTGTTGTATTCTTATGTGTTGTTTGATTGTGTTGTTAACTGCCCAGAACTCCTCCGACAGACGGGTGGTGTAAAAAAATAAATAAATAAATAAATAAATAAATAAAAGTTTATTTTAATCAAACCCACCCTGGTCAAAACTCTAGCTCGGTGGTTCTCAACCTGTGGGTCCCCAGATGTTCCTGGACTGCAACTCCCAGAAGCCTCCACCACTCAGTGTGCTGGAAGGGATTTCTGGGAGCTGCAGTCCAGGAACATCTGGGGACCCAGTGCTCTCATAGCCTACAGTTCCCATAATCCCAAGCATGCATTCAGAATGAGGAAGTAATTGAACAGGCTTGCAGTGGTGGTGGGATGAAGACGGTTACTACAAATCAAGGACAATGAGATGAAAGGCAAAGACCAACAACTACTTATAAACTCCAGGCTGCTTCTGGCCAATCTCTCCTAGCCTGGCCTACAGGGTCGATGTGTGAATGTGGGGAATTCGCTCCCTTGAGCCCCTTGGAGAACAGACAAAACACAAATTTAAATAAATAGTGTACAAATTATGGCCAGGTAGTTTTGTTTTTCTCTTGCCTCCATCCGCTCCTTTTCTTTTGTGCCGCCTTTACTTAAGGACGGGAATTGGCTTGTCTCCATTTTATTGCTATGCAAAGCATTCCAACCACCTTCAATCTGTACTGCCTGTGTGGTCTACATTTTAATTTATTTATCTAATTTTTTTTCAAGCCACCTTTCTCTTTAAAGGTACCCAAAAGCTACTTTTGCTGTTGTCATCGTGGCACAACTCAAGAGTTGCCTTTTGGAACTCCAACATTTTTTTGTTTTGTTTGTTTTTTTAGAGGGCACAGAAGCTTGTAGATCTGGCAGACACTGTCAAAAGGTGAAAGACTGCCTTTAACAACCACACAAAAAACGACACAAAGCCACAAAAGTTATCAGCCATCACCCCCCCATGCTTCCCAAGCACAGCTTTTTCCAGGGTCCCACAGGACAGTCTATCAACAAAAGATCACCTGCCTAAACCGAATATGAATGGAATCCCAGAGGTAAATACAGTACTGCAGTCAATGCCAAGTTATAGGGAAACAAAAGGACCCCCTGCAGAGACTGTTGCACTAAATCAGCCTTTTAGAGCCCATCATGAATTTATTTAAATACTTATCACCCTGCCTTTCTCCTTGGAAAGGACTCAAAGTCGCTTACAAAGCTGAAGGGCAATATATAAAGTGGGAGACCATGAGTACAGTAGGACCCCCGTATCCAATGATTCAATAACCACTGATTACAGTTATCCACAGTTGGCAGAGGAAAAATTACATAAATAATTTAGCAGCCACAAAGCAAGCTATTGTCACAAATAGCAGCTACTAAGCAAGCTACTGTCACAAGCTACTGTCGTGGCACAGTGGTTAAATGCCTGTACTGCAGGTAAAACTGTGCTCACGACCTGGGTTCAATCCCTGATAGCAGGCTCAAGGTTCACTCACTCAGCCTTCCATCCTTCTGAGGTCGGTAAAATGAGTACCCAGCTTGCTGGGGGAGCAATGTGTAGCCTGCACACTGTAATTAAAAAAAAAAAGTAAACCGCCCAGAGACTACTTGTAGTGGTATGGAGGCGGTATATAAGCAGAACACTTTGCTTTGCATTGTAAAACAGCAGGGGGGGTGTTCTCTTTTATCCACAGTTTCCATTATCCACAGGAAGGCCTGGAACCAAACCCCAGCGGGGTCCTACTGTATACTGTACAACAGTTGTTAACACGTTGAAGTCAACGCTTCAAGTTAAGAACAGTGAGTGGGGAGAGGCATGTTACATCCTTTAAAAGGTGATATTAAAGCTAAGAACAAGTAAACAAATGTAGGAAAATATGCCACTCTGAGATGGTAAACACAGGTCCAGTCCAAGCACTAATGCATTACAGTCCATCTAAAAATCACACAACAGGTAGCAACATACTGAGGGCAGACTTGCCTGAAGAGAAAGGTCTATGCCTGCTTGTGGATGGACAGCAAAGATGGGTTCAGCCGGGCCTCCAGTGGGAGGGAGTTCCACAGTCTAGGAGCAGCCACAGAGAATGGTCTCTGCTGTGTCTCTACCAGACGCACCTGTGAAGGTGCTGGGATGGAGAGAAAGGTCTCTCCTCATGATCTTAGCTCATAATGGGAGATATGGTTTCTGAGACAACTTGGACCCATGATATTTAGGGCTTTACAGGTTAAAACCCTTAGACTTGAAATTGTGCCCGGAAACTGATTGGCACCCAATCGGGCTTCAGTAACCAGTCCCAGTCAGCAATCTGAGCCCCACACAGAGCACATTACAATAATCCAGCCGTGAAGTTAACTAGAGCCTGTGTTATTTGCATTTAACTGAAAACTCACCTTTATTTTCCCCACAGATATCAATTTATGAAACTGACAGTAATTTATCAACCAAAAACCACAACAATGAGTACAAACTAGCCCAAATTTAAGACAAACAGCATTTAATAATAAAATTAAGCAATGGGACTACGTCAGAAGCCTTCTCAAACTGCCTTGTTTTGATCCGATGCATTCCTGAAGTCTTCAGGAAACAGTTGCACAGTACAGTGCTTATTTTTTTTTTAAAGAGCGGGCAGAACTAAGAAGCAAAGCCCATAGCCCAGTAAGCTACCTGTACATGTTTCCCCAGTTGCCAGATGGAAAAACACTCTGCACATGCTCGCCAGGACTCTCTGGTTAGCGGTGATGTTTTTTCACTGGCATTAAATACTGAAATCAAGGCTCCACTCTGATTACTCCTGAGTTCTTTTTACAACCCAACACCTAAAAAGCAGATCTGCTACACCCCTATCCAGCAACCTCCAACAAGTGAAAAGCAATTCAGGGCCACTGAAAGAAAATCGTTTAATGCATCACATAACATTTTACCATGGATCAGCCACTGTCCTAACTGAGGCCACAGGAGGCACCTCCGACTTAAATTTGGTAGGAGAGCCAGTCTGGTCTCTTGGATAAGAGGGAACCGGCTAGGCCTCGGGAGACCTGGGTTCGAATCCCTTGCGGGGGGGAATGGAAACCTGAAGGGTGGGCAAGGGAGAACTGCCAACATCGCGCACGCTTCCCATTTAGGGCCGCTCCGTGTCGGAAGCCACCCGGTCGGGGGTGGGGGTGGGGTCACGGCACCCGCAACATCTGGCAGAGGCCAAGAGCGTGCGGCGTTGGGGATCGGCCCTCCCGGTGATGCCCAGGTTTTGACCCAGCCACTAGGCAACACTGCCATTTCCAAAAAAAGTTCCAAAACGGGTCGGGGGGACGGGGAAAAGGCGTTCCAGAATCCGAATTCCGATGCATCCCTATGGCTCTGCTCGATCCCCTCCGCCGCCACGGCCTGGCGTCACTCCGGGGTCCCCTCCCGTCTGTTCCCCCCCCTTTCCCCCAACCGGGGGACAGACCTGACCTCCCAGGGAAATGGAAAGGTTGGGGGAGAGAGAGAGCCGTCAGGAAGGAAGGAAACTCACCGCCCATGGCCGCATCGGGGAATCCGCCCTGCAAAGGGTCCCCCATGCTCCGGGAAGGCGATCGGGGGCGCCGAGGCCTCGGGAGAACCGGGGAGGAGGAGGAGAAGAAGAAGGGACGCCCCTCCGAAGCCTGCGATCCAACCGGTGCAGAGCGCCGGAAGCACCCCACACACACACACACACACACACTCCTGCACCTCGGCCGGGAGCAGGAAGGAGCCGAGCCAAGGCACGCCCAGCCCAGCCCGCGCCTCCGTTCCCCGCAATGGAACGCTCGGCGAGCGAGGGCGGGCGGGCGCGCGCGCGCGCGCAGGTTCGGGCCCCGGGGAGAGACGCCCCGCCCCACGTGACGCGGCCGCCTGCTGGGAAAGGCTCGACCCCGGGCCGTTCTGTCCCCGCCCCTTATGCAAATGACGCCCGCGGAGGGAGGGGCCGGTGGCTTTCAAAGGAGCCGTGGGGTGGGTGGCAATTCGGCCGGTGGTGGGATGGATTTGCGGTAGGACCCCTTGATCCACGGATTCAGCTATCCATGGTTGGCAGAGGGAAAAAAATTAAATTACCCATTCAGCAGCTGCAAAGCAAGCTACTGCCACAAACAGCAGCTATAAAGCAAGCCACTGTCGCAAAACAACAGGTTTTTTTGGGGGTTGGTGTTGTCTCTTATCCACGGTTTTTGTTATGCACTGGAAGGGCTGGAACCGATCCCCAGAGGATACCGGGGTCTAACTGTATTTATCATATTTGCATACTGCACCTTCTAGCCCAGCAGTTCTCAACCTGTGGGTCCCCAGATGTTCCTGGACTGCAACTCCCAGAAGTCTTCATCACTAGGTGAGCTGGCCAGGATTTCTGGGAGTTGCAGTCCAGGAACATCTGGGGACTCACAGGATGAGAACCACTGTTCTAGCCCAAAGGCTACTCTGGACAGTTTACAGTATTATAAAGTATATAAATTACAAGCCAACAATGACCAAACCTAAAGAAAATATTTTTTTAAAATGCAAATTAATTTATAGTTAGAAAACATAGAACGAATTGAATTAGCCTAACAAAATACTGTGCATAGGAAACCAGTCACAAAGCAATATATGTAGTCGCTTCCAACCCAAGCTGATGCTGCAATTGTCTGATCATTTTTTCAGAGGTGGCTTTGCTTTTTGATATGAAGTCTTCAGAACACCAAGACACAGGATTTATCCTTTTAAAAAAAAGCTCATGGAGGCCCAGTTCTCACTCCCCAACTCCAGAATTATCTCATTGGGGGCCCCAACTTGAGAGATCACGGATCTATTTATTTAAAATACTGTATTCTTATCCCCATTTTCTCCTTAGAAGGAGCCAAGGCAAGCTTGCATCGTTCAAGAGGCATTTAAAGGCTAAAAAACCAGCAGCTATTTATTTAAAAGAATGAAACAAGTATTAAAAACTGTAAATAAAATCAACATTAATCAAAAATCAAGGGGGGATAGTCCTCGTGGAGGTATGCAAACACATTGGGTCCTTCC